>CAAKHG010010197.1:12995-23993 GCA_901007715.1 Dactylopterus volitans | reverse complement strand
GACAGACTGCCAGTTACATAAAGACGGAAAGGTGCTGCCAATTAACTCTTGTGTTTTTATTACAGTGCAGGGAGTGTGTCACATGGGAATGGGGGGGAGGTCCACATAAAAGGAGGGAAGGAAAAGACAAGTGAGGCCAAGGGATTACAGGAGGATATAGTAAAAGTGGGAGAAAGAGTCATACAAAAAAAAAACCTCAGTCCTTATAATCCTGATTACTTTTCTCAAAATTAAAAAAGATGCCTATTGTTTTCTTTCTAGTTGTGATCCCCGTTGGTAAAATCAAACTATGGAAAAAAAAACTACATCTCCAACTAAAACCAAAAACACATTTTTTTTCTAGAATAGCCATAATCAAAATCATAATTAATGGGGCGGGGAGCAGCCGCATCTGAAATACTTAAGAGTCTCAGTTAAGAACAAGACTTCAAAAACGAGATGTGAGAGCCGAACTGCTGAACAGGGAACTTGAGATATGTGACTAATAAGGTGTACAAAAAAAAAAAAAAAAAAAAACTTTAGTCCTGGCATATGCACAAAGGCTGTGGGGGTGATATCGCCATGACTCAGCCACAGGCTCGTTCACATACACCTACATTTGGATAAAGGGACTGAGTCGTCATGTGCTCAGCTTCATAAGGGGTCCGATAGGCTGCTTGACTAACTTATCCAGCCAAGACGGCAGTTTAGATCTCATTTCCAGGAGCTCACGTTTGCGGTTGAGCAACACTACGAGATAGAAGAATGGGACAAACTGGACTCTGCAGATTTGTCAAAACACAAACAGTATATGAGACTAATGGCCTACTACTACGCACTACTGATACTGCTGCTAGAGACTACTTTTGCCAACGATTTGGGCAAATAAAACTACGCAAAAATGCAATCAAATTTTAGATGAGCCCTCAGGTGACATCTGCAGTCATCAACATTTGATTTAAAATGGCAGAAAACAAGAGTGCTGTGAGTTTAGAGGCATTTTAATTCAGAAAATTATTTCACTGCTCCTAATATTCCTCAAAATACAAAACCGATGGCAGTGGAGATGTTGACTCCGCTGTTTGGCGGCTGAGAAACAATGACGAACCTCTTTATAGTACATCGTATTCACGCTATGTATTGTAAAATGGTATATAGGGGTATTAATCCCAACCCTTCCGCATGTATAATGTAGTGTACATTACCATACACTCCGACTCCGACTACACTGCTGCAAACTAAATCACCCCGAGTATTTACAATTAGCCGGCAGCAATTCAGAGGTGACATTTTTCAGCCATGGAAAGCTTGACCAGTTATGGTGGCTCTCTAACCAGCGAAGGAAGACGGGCGGTTGAAGCTAACGTGACAAACTGTCAAAAAAAAAAACCCATACAAGCTCGCACAAGAGGTTGGCTGACGCCCAACAGAGAAACGTTGATAGTAAAGGTGATGTTTTATGGGGTGGTGGTGGGGGGGACCTGGTTCTCCATCAGCTATGAGTGGGGTAGATATTACAAGACAAGTAAAGGACCACCGTGCTGGAGTCCCGTCGGAAGCCGCGCCGCCTCCATTAACGGTTACTACAGCGAAGCCGCCAGCCCGACCTGGCAGACGACAGACAGGTAGCGCTGGTTTGGCTAATGACGCCCGCTAACGAACTCGGTTACTGCGGGCTAACTGTCCACTTTAGCATTGCCACACAAACTTTCCAACAAAACCGCGCCGCGTCCCCGCGTCACTCACATCTTTCTGCTCTTGTTTGGTGTTGAACAGGTTGAATCGCTGGAGTCTCGCTTTCATCCCATCCGCTATAAACCGCACAAGTACGGCGTTCTGGACGGTCACTCCTCTGGAACTTCTGTCCGACAACGCGGAGCACTTGAGCGGATCACTGGAAAGTTGATTTCGCTCCCTGAAGGCGAGGATGCCGCTGTTGGACGTCAAGCTAGCCGGAACAACAATTGCTACAGGTCCGGTCTTAACATTTCAAAGTAAGGCGACTCCTTCTGGGTATCCTGGTATCCCCCCCACGTGTGGACATGTCGCTACTTTGTTTTGAAAGCGAGTCGAGTGACTTCCGAGTTTATTCCAAGTAAGTCGATGTCGCTCCATCCGCCAATACGCGGAGAGAACAGGGTGGACACAGTTCCTGTCCCGGGCCACTCAAATGTTGGCGGTAGTTTTTCTTTGCGGTAGTTTTCACTTTACTGCTGCAGGATTTACACTATATCCAATATCTTAACTCGCACGACTGAACATAAACAGCATGTTCATTCTAGAAAAATTACCCCTGGGATGTTTTGCTACTGACAAGAACTCGGAATGTGAAATGCAACTTTTTTTCTTTTTTTCTTTTCTTTTCTTTTTTTTTTTTTTTACATTTCCACATTTTTTAAAACCTGATACAATCTTATCTCGGCCCAAAGCAGGAAACAATGTAGTCCGCTTTGATACATGACTGTGTGAAATCACAGTGTCTGGCATCAATCTATATGTGTCAAAGAATGGTTGCCATAGTGATGGAGCTATCAAAGCCAAAAGTGTTAGCAATAGCAACATTAAAGTATGCCCATTAATTTCAGTGGCACTTTGGGTTTTTTTTTTTTTAAAGAAACAGTTAATAGCATTAGGAAGTAATTAAGAGAGTAAATTCCCTTCAAAAGCTAAACATCTTTATAGTTTTTCTGTAGATTACAAAATGTAGAAGTAGTTAGCCAGCAAAACACTAATATATGTTACACCAAAACAAACAAAATCTTTACACAGTTGACATTCGTGCGCTGATCAAATACAATTCCAAAGTTTGACTGGTCCTCTTGTTATCTTGTGGCATACTCTGCCTGTGATGCTTTCTGTAAATTTGTTTTAAATTTAGTTCTGCGGATTGCTGAAATCATTTAAACCTAACTAACAACATTGTTAAGATAATAGCCAAAAGTGGAATTAATCCATTAATGTAAAGCAAATTGATTTAAGTGGATAAAAACAAAAGTTCACCAGCAAAAGCTACATAAATTCAGCTTCTGTTGAAAAGGTTATTTACAATCATTAAAGAAACAAGTTCTGCAACACACACAAATTCAACACTAAATGGCAAGGAACTTTGTAAAACTTCAGTGGTGACACCCAGTGGGGTTTTTTTTTTAATCACTTCAGGAGACGTTTGAAACCACACAGTTTCTGTGACTTTATGCTTCAGTCAAACACCAAGGGCTCATTTCCCTAACAAATACAGCTTTGTGACCCACATCGCTGTTGTGACCACTGGCAAAAATTTGCAACCAAACTCAGTATTAATAGGGTCTAATCATATATATGAGGCTTCTGCCTATGTTTGTGTGCGTGTTCATCAGTCACAAATAAAAAGACCTAGGTCTAGTATTTTTGGCATGGAGATGCATTCCAAGATGCATTCCACCTAACATTTACCTCCAAGGTTATTTTTTTGTGGAAAAAATACCTAATGGAAAGAAAACCACTGGAATGCCACCTAAAGCACAATGAAAGTGATTGGTTATTTTTGAAAATACCATTTATTAGGCTTAATAACTGTATATGTAAGAATGAGAATGGACAAGAATATTAATATTTTGCATTTTTGTCAATTAAGTAAAAGGTAAGAAAGAACAGATTTTTTTTTTCTCTTGGCAACTGACAATCCTGCAAGTTCACTATAAATCATAAACATTGATTTAAATGCTGAAAGGCTTTTTTTTTTTAAATAATTTCACATTACACAAACAAGTTGGAGAAATAAATGAGTGGATTATCTTCATCCTCTTAAATCCTTGCTTGCTTGCTCTCTCTCTCGATCACACACATCTCAAGGTCAGAGTGATGCACATAGAGAGACAAACAAGAGGATGCAAACATACTTGATATGGACTGTACAAATATGACATAAATAGTTGAACACAGCTGATGTACTGTTTGAAAAATTACTTTGTAACTTTAAACTATTGACAATCTTTTAATTTCCTATCTATTGTTAATGCATAGCTTTCACACCATCACAGCCCCCCTGGGTTTATAGGTATCCAGAATGGTTACCCATAAACCAACTGAAACTTTTTTGGTTGTAACCAGCTCATAATGTGCTTGCCGTGGTATAAATATGAAATTGTGACAGAACTAGTAACCACACAGTTATCATTAATCACATACAGTACTCTCAGTGTGTGTGTATGTGGTTAAGTATTTCTTGATCACAGATCTAATCACAGATCTTGTGTGTGTGTGTGTGTGTGTGTGTGTGTGTGTGTGTGTGGTTTTAGTGCTGACTACTGTTTCCAATTGCCTTGTTAGTTTGTTGCAGTTTATTGTGGCCAGAATAGTGGCCACAACATCTGATAAACTGAAGCGAGAGCACTGTTAGCACGAGTGCTTCCAGTCTGACAACTGTGCCCAAGGACCGCATACATTTGTGTGTGTGCATGGGCATGTGCGCATGCCCTTTGTTTCGTGACAGAGCTAAAGCAACAGGTGGTCAGTCTGATGTCATCATCACGTTCTCCCTCTTCAACACACACATAGCAAACTGCCCAACAATCATATCACAGAAGTCACAAGGCCACCACAGGAAGTTGTCTCCATGGTAACGCAGTTCTACATCCTGCTGTTTCCATCTAAAGCATATTGCTCTCACTCCAGTTACGCGCACATATTCACATTGCACAAAGACACACACACACACACAGAGGTCAATAAATGTGCAGTCATCACAACATGTTAACTGTTGGTGAGCACACACCCAGGTACAGGTGCATGTGCATATGTGCGTTCACATTGGACAGCTAAGGCAGTGATAAACAGTGAAAGTTTAGACCCATCTGACTGAACATTTGTTTTTAATGATCACTAAGAGATTTTTAGCAAAATGTTGTCATCAATGCTTAAAAACAATTCAACAAACTTAAAAAGTGAGGTTAATGACAATATCATTTAGTAGTAATCAAGGCAAGGAGTACTACTTTAAAGAATTTATCAGAAAATGCGAAATATATTTGAACTTCTACAAGTTTTTTCATAGCTTTGATCACCTCACCATTATTCTAGACATGCAAGATAATTAAGAAAACCCTTTCTAGAGGTACAGTGGGTGTGTCAAAATGTGTGCCTGTACTGTATATCTTCACAGTACATGCACAAGCTGGCTGCTTGTATATGTGTTATGTGAGCCCAGACCTGTCAGCATGACGTCAAGATCATGCTTCTTTGATTAATTTTACTTGTCAAAAACATCCTCCTCTGTCTCCATCTCCCCTATCTGATTGAATCATAAAGCGCTCCAATGTCTCTGACTAGACTGGGACAATAGCAGCAACTTGACAGGGCTCACATGATTTGAGGTCACTGTTGGATATGGGGTTGCTATGATGCTGTTGAAAGTCGTAAAAGCATTGCGGGAAGCCATATTACCAAAGCCAGATCCAATTTCCTCAAGTGACATGTCATTATAATTACTGATGCAGTCACATCGGATGTCCAGGCGGCTTTCTGTTATTGAATATGAGGAGACTGGTCCCAGGCGGATGCTTGTTTCTAGTGTAATGCAGATTGTTATCTTGTTCTTTGCTCTTGGCTTTAAGAAATACTAGTTCACTGTGAACCTTTGGAAAACAAGATTTTAATGTTTATATTTATCACAAGGTTTGATGCAAAACCATTCACCCAGAGGGTTAGTGAATTTCAGTCCTTACTTGGCCAGTGTAGTGCCAAATGTAATCTTTGGAGCTCTTTTTATTGTCTGTTGTCTTTAACGAGGCTTTTTTTAAGCTTGGGAAATCAAGCTAGCTGGCATTCAACACAATGTCAAGAGATGAGCTGTGGAGCTTTATTCCTTTATTAATACCTCATTTAAAATATCAACCTGTATCTGGTCTAAATTGCCTGCTGAGGCATCACTGAGAGCTGTTTTCCGTGATGCAGATTTTCTCTTCTACTCAGGACATCTTTGTCTTTGTAGGTGTGCTAGTCATTATGGTAGATATTTCAGAACTAACATTTACTGTTTTAATTTTGCTCCCAGTTGTATATCATGTCTGCAGCTTGAAACACTGGAGTAACAATTAACAAATACATGCACACATCCATGCACACACCTACCTTGGTGCTGTCCTGACACCGAAAGACATAGCAGGCAGAGTCTGGTGCATCTCTGACCAGGCAGGCAAAGCTGCTGGGCTCTTGACTGTTGTGAATTAGTTTGGTGACCTGGTGAGGACGGCATTCAAACAGCACTGTATGTGTTAGAGGGTCCCAGATAGCCCCCTCAGCCCACATGGACACACACCGAACCAATGATGCTGACACACATAGCAGAACTCTCTGACTCCGAGCAGGTGTGTTCAACTGGCTACCACCAGCTCCTGCGGGCCACGCCTCTCCTTTCTCTGCAGGTTGAGATCTGCTGACCTCAGCCACCACCCAGGGCAGCATGGCCATTGTAGTCATGCGGTGGACCGGCAGAGAGCCAATCAAAGTCAGGTTGTATCGTACCTCCTCAACCTCTTCTTCCACCGTTTCCCCAAAAGTAGCAGTCCTCCTAGCAGAAGTGACTTTTTGAGAGGGTGTGTGATGAGAAGATGACGGACATGAGCTTGGATTTGAAGCGAGACGAGGACAGGGTGCGCAGGACCTCGCTGGTCTGAGGGCTTCGTCTCTCCTGGGCTTCACTTCAAAGTAGAGGCCCTCCATGGCTCCTGTGATCAGAGGCTGCCTCTGCTCTACCCTGCAAAACATCCATTGGAGGACAGTAGCTTTAAAGGGCTGCAGATGGGAGACGCAAATACTTTCTCAGGGCATAAAACAATAAACAATACATGTATGCAGGGATTTAGAACAAAATGCTCTCCCCAGATTTTTGCTCCTCTTTATCAGCCTAGAACCAGGTCAGCGGGAACCAGTGGAGCCTTGCGGTAATCACATGGTCATTTAGAGGTTATGACAAAATGACCACCTGCTGTTGTTTACACTGCCACAAACAAATAGCCTGGCTGGTGACCTAAACTTGAACAGTGTCAAGGACACACAAACGCATAACAGTTATACTACAGGGACCATATTTGGCCAGTGACACAGGCAGAGTGTGTGTTCCGGATCAACTATTTAGGCCCTATAAACAAGACATTTTGTACAGTATTACATTATACATTACATCATATACGGACAGAAGTGAAATCGAAGAATGGGCTGATATGAGCGAGCCACAACATCAGCAAGATGTCAGCAAAACGCGGCGTTATTAGTGATAAAACAATAATCAGTCGGTGAATCGCAAGCGTTCGCGTCGGTTTATTAAGGAAAGAAATCAAAGTCTGTCAACTCGCCAAGTTTGACTTTAACAGTGTAAAACATCGCTTGACATAATATCAGTTGAAATAGCGCGACGTGCAAATTTCCGCAGGCAAGACAACCGCATTAGAAAAAAAAGAACGGAAATGTGATTTTTTTTTTCTTTCCTCTAACACCTGCATCAAACTCCACACGCCATGTTTCGCCGGTTATGACAATTTTACGCACCAGCGTTTTATTTTTACGCAAAATAAGACACAGCAACACTCGAACAATTGGCCTATTGATAAATGAATTTTTTTTTATTTTTTTTTTTACAATTCAACCAATTAACAGAATTTCAATCTGACTGCATGTCGCCACAGTCTCCTTACCTGTTAACTAGTTGCAGTCCGGCGTCCTGCCTGGTGCGCGTAGCGGTGCATGCGCTACCGAGTGAGGTTGTCGCGTTTGCCAAGGAAACTACACGCAGCGGAGGAAGATATGGGGATGGGAGCGGGTTGGAGGAGTGCTCTTTGCTTTTGAGTTAAATATAGAGCGCCCGGGTCGTCTCCGTCCCCCTCTTGTCCTCCCTATACCAAGATGGGACATGACGAGTGCGTGCTGAACGCGTGCCCGCGCCGGATACCGAGGCGACGCGCCCCCTGCGTAACGCGTGCGCATATTTGTGTACGTGCAGCGTGGGTGGGTGGGTGGGTCGCTCTGTGTGTGCGTTATTCGTCATCTTACACCGTTTCAAATTCTGACTTTATTATCATTTCAACACAGCGTGTTCAAGGGAGGAGGCACATTGAAGAAAAAAAAAAAAGTAGTGCTGCTTCTGGATTGGTCCGGACATATTTGCTGTTGGTAGAGGGGTCCCAGTTTCGTATAATGCATAGCTGCATCTAGAGCCTCTTTATAATTTCACAACTATTAATTTCAAGGAATGAGTCGTGGGTGTGTATTTTACCGGACAACATGCATGATGTTAAATCAGTTTCCGCTTTCTCCACTTGGTGGTGCTATAAGCTTTCATGTTTGGCCATTTTACACTGGTAGCTTTACACTTGAGGGTTAAAAAACGGCTATTGATTTAAAGTGCTCCGTCATTTTCGTTGTTATACCTCATTTTTAAAATATTTCACATTCAAACTTTTAACAGTCATCATAAACATTAATTAATTTATGGCTACAATATCAGTTTCAGCAATCTTCATTGACAAGTTCACCCTTTTTGAAGTCTTGCAGCTGATGCTGTAGGACAGTATGGAATGTATAACTGCGAACGGATACATCCCAACCTCATTTCTCTTAAGATACAGGAATGACTGCGGACACAGTGACATGACGATCTCATTCATGGTGTGAAGAACTCAAATGAACCCAAAGCATGGAGTGGTGATGTGCTGTGACTGGATCCAATATATAAGACTAAAACATGTGGATGGTTTAACAAGACTCAAAGACCCCCAAAAAAGCATACTATGAAAATAAAGGCATTAGTCATTACAGTCATTGGTAAGTTCAGTATGCGTTTGGTATTCAGATCTAACATCAGTCCAAATTACAAAAAACAATTGCAAAGAAAAAAAAAAAAAAAAAGCTTGTTGCAAATCTAGGTGGTGCCTGGGTTAAACTAAGAACCCCTGATGTAATTGAGACATGGTGTAAAATGCTGGTTAAAAAAATAAAGGTCAACCGGTCCTGCTTGTGACTGCACTCATGACGTATCACGTCTACTCTGGCTTTGGCTGCAACTTGTTTTTCTGTGGCTCAAAGAAGTTTTCAACAATGGCATCAACCAAGCTGTCCAATTCTTTCTTCAGATGTGTCGCATCACTGTTAAGACACAAGAGACAAAAACAACGTATGACAGAGAGAAGAAGCCATGTTATAACAATAAGTTGAGAGAGAGAGAGAGAGAGAGAGAGAGAGAGAGAGACAGAGAGCGGGAGCAGTTGTCCTGTTCTGTATTATGGTACCTGTTACCAGGGGCTGCACAGAGTTCCGTATAGTACTTGATCTTTGGTTCAGTGCCGCTGGTCCTCATGGTGGCTACACCTCCATTAGAGAAGGTAAAGGTAATCATTTGACTGGATTTGGAGGTGGGAAGAACCTACGGAAAAGAGGACACAACATGACTGGAATGAATGGATGGCGAGAAAGAAAGAAATGACAGAGCATGTCAGTTCCTCAAAAGTGAAGCCAATAGATTTTGATCACCCCCTAGTGGCTAAATGCAATAAAATTACTATGAGCATGAACACAATATAGGGAATTATGAATATTAATTAAATATTTCAACTGTGTTACACATTAAAATCCTGTCTATTCTAAAAATTATTATTCTAAAATTTTAGATCAAGATTTTGTTTTCATCACAAATGGAATTCAGCTGCAAATGAAGAGTATATGGGTTGGATTCAATAATATATCATAACTGACTTCATAATACACACACCTGTCATGACAAAAAACATTGTCGCCAACAAATTATACAAACAAAAATAGGCATAAACATATCCCATTATTAATTTATACACCATAAAGTGATATTTAACAGCGGTATAACAATGTGGTGTAAAAGACAAAAATATAATCATATTAGCACAGCAAGAGATTATAGAGTGCCATAATTCCTTTACTTTCAGAAAGGATAGTGCAGTGTATCTTATGCTAAAGGAGATAAGACAGAAGGCATTTGAGCATCTTTCCTTAACATTTTAGAGAATTCGAGCTTCTAAAGCAAAAACAACTATTCCAACGCAACCGGGATTTATGTCAATTCGGGGTTGGTGCACCATTATGCCATCACCAGTCCAGCCACACCAAAAACAGTGGAAACAGACAGGCTGAAAGAGCGGATTATGAGAGCCGTTTAAATGTTTACGCCACTTGAGGACTATTTTGAGGTTGTGCTGTCCAAAAAGACTCTTTGAGGATAAAACACACATGTGCATACAGTACAAGAGAGTTTGAGGTTTTCATAGATTTGTTATTTCTGCAGGAAAAAAAGTGCCATATAAAACAAAAAAATTGAACAACTGAGTCTGGAAATAAATTTAAAATGTAACTGGATTAATCCCTACAAGGAAAAAAAAAACAATTGGTTGTATAGTGATTAGCTTAAAAGTACTTTTGGAGTGCAACTGCTGCCTCCCAGGTTTTTTTAGTTGTAGTCATACATTCACTTTTTTTCCTATAATTGTATCAACTGTTGTATTGAAAAACCACAAATAAAAGAGGCTCATGCGTAATCACAGATAGCACCATGTTGTTGCTGTAAATGACAGGTGTTTCACAAACTCTTGGCAGGGCTCCAAAGTGGATGTGTGTGTGTGTGTGTGTGTGTGTGTGTGTGTGTGTGTGTGTGTGTGTGTGCTGTGCGTGTGTGCTGTGCGTGTGCGTATACATACAGCCGTATTATTGGGTTGGTTGCTGTCATAGCCGGTGGTCAGGTCACGTACAGCCGATATGGAGAAGGGACCACATTTGGTTGGGTATGTGTCCTTCTGACCACCAAAGTTGCGCAGGCGCTCAAACAGGCTGCGAATTACACCCTGATCATGGCAGATGAAGTAGGAGTTCTTACTGATGTGGTAGCCGTACCTTAGGGTAAGTAGAAAGAGACAAACTCTCATGGCTGCATCCGAAAGTGAGCAATTACGATTTTGGAAAGTTCAAGTCATTTAATACTCTGTAAAACTAACACTTACAGATAAGAAAGCAAACATTTACACA
>CAAKHG010010195.1:1351-14392 GCA_901007715.1 Dactylopterus volitans | reverse complement strand
CTTTCCTCATCTTGCCACATTACTACTGCCACCTTACTCATTCCTTACTTGGTTGCAGATACAAAAAAAAAAAAAAAAACTAAAACAAACAAAAAACTGGGCATCAGAGGATGTGAACACAACAGGGAGTTAGTGATTTTGTTGACTAGGGTCAATCCATCTGGGTAGCAGAGTCAAGTTTGTCATCATTCACTCATGAAAAAATGTATCAAGGTGGAATCTTAGAACAAGAATGGTAAATGATTTCAGGATAGACCAATAAGGAGAGAGCTGATGAAAATGAGTAACCATGAACTCATAAAGAGAGGACATAGGTGCGATTCCACCCAGTTCTAAATGCTGCTGCTGCTGGAGTAGAGACAATAGATGTGATTAGACCCCTCAGGAGGGTCTCTAGACCCAAAAAACAATTGGTGATTGGAAGGAAGTGCGTTGCACATACAAGATCTGAAAAACGGAAAAATTACGACAATATAGTGACATTTAAAGGTCAGCAACTAGGGACTGATTGGTTCAGTAAACAGAAAGAACATTGGTAATGTCCGTTCCCCAGTGTCAGAAAAAAAAACAACTCTGTTCTGCCATATTTAAATGTAACAAGCTGCCCACTTCATTATCTGGATTATTGTGAATCCAAACAGCTTTTAGTTTTTAAAGATGTTGGTTTCTCCCATGGTGACACAGCTCAACTCACTCACAGCATCTGTATGACCCAAGGAGGGTGAGATTCAGGTAAAGAAGTAATATGATGTATTTTCTCTGTGTCCAGCTGCAAAGAGTCCCTGTTCACCAATGGAGAGGCGAGTGAGTCGCAGCACCCAATCCTACGGCCCCTTCACCATTACCCCCTTCACCACCAGCAAGGAGAACCTTCCTGTGCTTAACACACGCATCATCTGCCCTGGTATACTTATACACACAACACATTCACACACACACACACACACACACACACACACACACACACACACACACACACACACACACACACACACACACACACACACACACACACACACACACACACACACACACACACACACACACACACACACACAAACAAAGCATTGAACTTGTGACTTTACATAGCATGCTTACAACTAATTTGCTATCACATGACCTTAAAAAAAAAAGATCATTAAGATGTTTTAACTAAACCTTGCAGAATACTGATGTGTGTCTGTGCGTGTGTGTGCGTGTGTGTGTGTGTGCGCGCGTGCGTGCGTGTGTGTGTGTGTGTGTGTGTGTGTGTGTGTGTGTATGTGTGTGCTTGCGTAGGCTTGCGGGCAGGCCTAGCTGCATCTATAGCTGGCAGCTCTATCATTAGCAAGATGCTGCTGGCCAACATTGACCCCTTTGGTGCCACACCCTTCATCGACCCCGACTTAGACTCACTGTAAGAACCGTTTCTCATTCAGTAACACCTCCCATCACTTTTGGTTGATTTGAAAATCTGTTTGTTTTTACTTCCTTTCACATTCATGCGCAAGTCTACAG
This sequence comes from Dactylopterus volitans, assembly GCA_901007715.1. Taxonomy (NCBI): domain Eukaryota; kingdom Metazoa; phylum Chordata; class Actinopteri; order Syngnathiformes; family Dactylopteridae; genus Dactylopterus; species Dactylopterus volitans. The sequence goes on along the minus strand of CAAKHG010010195.1, from coordinate 12,895 downwards.
TACGCACACTTGTGTAGTGTGCGTATGTGAGCTTACTGACTGTGTTTGTGTGGCTGTTCCTCAACCTAGAGAGGGCTACATGGAGAAGTGTGTGATGAACAACTATTTTGGCATTGGCCTTGATGCTAAGATCTCCCTGGAGTTCAAAAACAAGCGAGAGGAGCATCCAGAGAAATGCAGGTGAGACCAACCTCTTTCAGCGCTGTAGCCATCAAGCAACATCCATTACGGCAATTCCTTTTAGCTGAAAATTGAAATCATTTCCCACATTTCAATCTATTATGTACGGTGGAAATTATTCATCCTTCCAAGCCTGATGATAAAAGGATCAAAAGTCAAGGTGATGTTGCTGATATTGTTCTATTCAGGCTTCAAGTAATTATGTGAGAAACAGCAGCGTGTAGGTTTTTGGCTGCCCATCCATGTATCGGACCGCTATAAAACCATTCAGTTCTTATTTCTTAAAGGCTGCACTCCTCACAGAGCACCCATTTCCTGCCAGCATTTCACTACACCGTTATGCATCTGTCTGCCCCTTCATACCCAGGAGTCGCACCAAGAACATGATGTGGTATGGTGTTTTGGGCACAAAAGAACTTCTCCAGAGAACGTACAAGAACCTGGAACAGAAGGTACAGCTTGAGGTAAGAGAGTGAAAGAGGCCAAAGCCTTTGAAAACCAGAAAACCACCGTTTCTGGAAGATGGTAAATAATCATTCCTTCAGTGTGAGGAGTAAAACCGTGAGCTGTCTTTTTGAGGTTATGTACACAAATTGCATTAAACTGTCAAAGACACCATAGACTGGATATTTTTCACTTTGTCAGACAAGATTATTTTTCAGCAAATGCTCTGGCATCTTCAAGTGATCACCAACTAAAAATACAAATTATGGTGGATAAAATGTGTCAAATACTAGAAATTGTGTAGTTTGATTACTAATTTGGTGGTTTAAGATTGTCAGTCATTGCTCTTTAGGTCAATGAGAGTTAGCAAATGTCTTGCAGACTCGTACATACTTCTACCAGTCCTTAGCTGGTACAGCTGAGCTCAGCATGGTTGTTATGCGTCTTTCCCAGTGTGACGGCCAGTACATCCCCCTGCCCAGTCTTCAGGGGATTGCAGTGTTAAACATTCCTAGCTATGCAGGCGGGACCAACTTCTGGGGAGGCACCAAGGAGGATGATGTGAGTCCATTTACAGTTCACTAAATGTTCATGCTGCAAACTGTGTAATGTTCCATCCTGCACTCTGTAGAAACAGGCGACACAGATCACCTTTGGAGAGGAAAATGGGTGTTTTCCTCGTCAGGCCAATGTCTGAACTTGGCAAGACTCCTAGATCGGGTCTCCACCTCTCTCCTTCTGTTTCTCGCCCTTTTTTTGTATCTGCTGTTAACTATAGAAAAGCAGGCTGGCTTCTGGTTTAATATGACCCCAAAGGTCTGGAGGTGCACACCGAGGAATGGCTAGAGAGATATTCGTGCTTGTTTGTTTAAGACTCAGAGCGCCAGGGCTGCTAAGGGATTACACTGTCAGTCTGCGCGCGCACACATACACACACACACGCTGAGTGAGCCCCTGCAGAGGTTATCCATGGATACACACATACAGTCTGTGCATTTGGTGTTACGTAACTGTTTTGCTGGAGAGGAAGAAACAGTAAGAGGGAGAGGAGATTTTATTCCACTTGGTCTTCAATCACACCCACATGCATACGCACACACACACACACACACACACACACACACACACACACACACACACACACACACACACACACGCACACACTTAAAACACAGTCATTCATCACAACCATGGTTTGGAATCAACACACCATTTGTGGTCTGATCCTACTCTGGTCAAAAATGTGTTATACATATTGTTGCCCTCTAATGTTTGAGCTAGACTGTGCATCACAAGTTTGGAGTTAAGCTTTTTAATTTAAAAAATGTTTGTGTATTGTACAGATTTTTTGCTCAATAAGGGAGCTGGTATAGATGTAATTTTTAGAATTCTAACAAAGTACTCTGTGGAAAAACCATATCAGAAACAGATCGCCATTCTTAGCAAAGTATTTTATACCTCTTAAAAAAATGATTGGAGGAGGTCTTCATAAAATCTAATGATTAAGTGATCTTGCATATACACTGATCAGTTGTAACATCATGACCCCTCACAGGTGAAGTGAAGTACACTGATTATCTGGTTACCATGGCCCCTGTCAGTGGCTGGGCTATATTAGGCAGCGAGTGAACATTTTGTCCTCACAGCATAAGGATTTTAACGGAGGCCAATTTGTGATGGTTGGACGTCCGGGTCAGAGCATCTCCGAAACTGCAGCTCTTGTGGGGTGTTCCCGGTCAGTACCGGTCAGGACCTATCAAAAGTGGTCCAAGGAAGGAAAAGCAGTAAACTTGTCAAACCAGTGACAGGGTCGTGGGTGGCTACGGCTCACTGATGCATGTGGGGCCCATGTGACAGATGAGGCACTGTAGCTCAAACTGCTGAAAAAGTTAATGCTGATTCTGATAGAAAGTTGTCAGAATACACAATGCATTGCAGTTTGTTGCGTATAGGACTGCGTAGCTGCAGACCAGTCAGGATGCCCGTGCTGACCCCTGTCCACTGCCAAAAGTGCCAACAATGGGCATGTGAGCATCACAGCTGGATCACAGGGTAATGAAAGATGGTCACCTGGTTTGATGAATCACATTTTCTTTCATACAGTACCTCGTGGATGGCTGGTTGTGTGTGCGCTGCTTACCCGAGGAACACATAGCACCAGGATGCACTATGAGAATGAGTCAAGCCAGTGGAGGCAGTCTGATGCTTTGGGCAAAGTTCTGCTGGGAAATCTCGGGCCCTGCCTTTCGCGTGGATGTTTCGTTGACATGTACCACCAACCTTTTGTTGCAGACCAAGTACACTCTTTGATGGAAATTGTATTCCTTGATGGCAGTGGCCTCTTTCAGCAGGATAATATTCCCTGCTACAAAGCAAAAAATGGCTTAGGAATACAACAACTAGTTCAAGATGTTGACTTGGCCTACAAATTCCCCAGATTTAAATCCAATCAAGCTTCTGTGGGATTTGCTGGGCAAACAGGTCAGATACATGGAGGCACCAACCCACAACTTATAGAACTTAAAAGATTTGCTGCTAACATCTTGGTGCCAGATACCACAGCACACCTTCAGAAGTCTAGTGGAATCCATGCTTTGATGGGTCAGGACTGTTTTGGTGGCAAAAGGCAGACCTACACAATATTAGGCAGGTGATCATTATGTTATAGCTGATCGTGATGTGACTGATCAACATGTTATCGCCTCTATTTTGCAATCTGTACCTCTTGCTAAATGTATACTGGTTTCCATCTAGTGGCCGAGGCATCGTATAACCGCTCTCCCGATTATGGTTTTGATCATTTTATCTTGGGGTGGTTTGTCAGCTATCCATTTTTCTGCTGAGTCTCTCATTATGCACTTGGATAGATGCTGATTCCTCGTGGCTTTGACCTTTCCATGGGTTGGTTTGCTGGCAGAGATCAATGTCAGACCTGTTGGGAGCCTCTTCTGTCAGAAACAATTATTTTTCTCATTCAGGTTCAAACTAAACAAGGGCTGACAGGTCAGCGCACCTCCTTTGGGGCAGGATTTCATGAATATGCTGTATCCAAAAAAAACCCAGATGTGGGTTTACCAGTTCTCCCTGTCAGAGCCGTATTAAATATATAGTTGTGGTGGTTCTTTGTTTTATCTTATTGTCAAAAAATCTCAAGAGAAGACCAAAGCCAATACTAAATATCTCCTGAAAGCCTGATATATCATTTTGGGTCACAGACCTTCATCATTGTCCAAAAACTACTAGGAACACATAAATGTTATATTGCTGATATACATTTTGATAAATCTGGCCTTTAGTTTAATTGACACAATTCCTAACACAACATCATGCCTCCAGAAACACTCATGATAGCTTTCAATTCAATTCAGTTCTATTTATATTGTGTCAAACATAACAGATGTTATGTCAAGGCACTTTTCATATAGCGCAGGTCTAGACCAGGCTCTATATGAATTAATCGGCAGCTGAAAATAGCTCAATATTTTTTCGTATAATCTTTACCAAAATCCACAGTGCCTTAGCAATTTTTGAAAATTATATATTTTAAAACAATGATACTTTTTAGAGCTGTTTTTTAAAAACTTGAGGTATCAAAACTTAAGGTGTTGCGTGCACAGACACAGCAGGGAAGTGGACAGCAATGAGACACGTCAACATTTCTTGGTTTTATACCTTTCATGGGGTTTGTCAACTGTGAATGAGCATTGTACTGTCCCACAGATCTTCTGTGCCCCATCATTTGATGATAAGATCCTAGAAGTCGTGGCTGTGTTTGGGAGCATGCAGATGGCAGTTTCCAGAGTTATCAAGCTGCAACATCACCGGATAGCACAGGTGAGGGTCCACACTACAAAAAAAGTGAGGTTACAAGATTAATAACATTCAAAAATATCTAACCTAATCCTTTCCACTAGTGTCGAACAGTGAAGATCACTATTCTGGGTGATGAGGGCGTTCCAATTCAGGTGGATGGTGAGGCATGGATCCAGCCTCCTGGAGTCATCAAGATCCAGCACAAGAACAGAGCTCAGATGCTCACGAGAGACCGGGTAAGAAACACTTTGATGAGCATGTGTGTGTGTGTATATGTAGAAATAAAACCAACATTTTGGGCTGGTTAGCTTTCAAGAATTGCTTTGCATGATAAAAAAAGTTTGTCTCTTTTTGATTTTCCATGCAGGCCTTTGAGAACACACTGAAGTCATGGGAGGACAAGCTGAAGTATGATAAGCCTCCTCTACGGCCTCACCTCTATCCACAGCAGTCTGTTGACCTGGCAACAGAGGAAGAAGCCACGCTGGTGCAGATGTGTGCCCGCGCTGCAGAGGAACTTATTACGAGGTAAGCATGCTCCATCGTGAATATCTTGTCTCGCTCTTCAGTGCTTCAAATACAGTATCTTGATAATCAAGTGAATGACTATGTATGAAATGTATGTCATTTGTATTGTGCCCTCTGACACGTTATTCTGCAATCACAGAATATGCGAGGCTGCAAAGACCAATGGGCTTTTAGAGCAGGAGTTGGCTCACGCTGTCAATGCCGCATCTCATGCCATAAACAAAACACACCCTAAATTCCCAGAGGTAAGATTTTTACACTGAAATTAGTAATTTACTGAGCTAACATTGCCTGGAGGGCTCTGACACTGAAGCTTTACTTCAATACATTTTGTATGTAAAAAAAAAAAAAAAAAAAGTCACTTCCTTCCCACGAGAGGTCAGTGTCACAAGAATCTGCAATACTGGAAAAGTAAACAGGCACATTGTAAATTAATCATATGCTCATGCAAAAACTGTTTTTATACAATAGTAAAGTATGCAGGTAATTCTCAGGCTTGGTCATTTAGTCTCTCTTCATGCTCTAAGTGAAACAATCTATAAGGGATATTAATGAAGAGATAAAAATGTCCATATGACATATATTGTAAAAATAAAAACACAATATAGAACAATATTTTAATGTAATCATTCAAATTAAAATGAAATTAAAATTTCAGTACTTTTAATGCAATTTAGAAATTTTGACAGAAAAGTCTCCATCGTCCGGGTCGCGGGGGCAAAAGTCTTAGCCAAGAAACCCTGACACGCCCCCCCCGCCACTTCCACCAGGTCCTCTCGGGCGACACCGAGGCATTCCCAGGTTAGCCAGGAAACATGATCTGTCCAGCCTGTCATAGTTCGGCCCCGGGGCCTTTCCCGAGTGGGACATGCCCAGAAAATCTCCCAAGGGAGACATCCAGGAGGCATCCTGACTAGATGCCCAAACCACCTCAGTTGACTCCTTTCCGTGTGGAGGAATAATGGCTCTACTCTGAGCCCCTCCCGAATGTACAAACTCCTCACTCTATCTATAAGGCTGAGCCTGGCCACCCTACGGAGGTGCTCATTTTTGCTGCTTGTATTCGCAATCTTGTTCTTTCGGTCACTACCGAGAGCTCATGACGATAGGTGAAGGTCGGAACAAAAATTGCCTGGTAAATTGAAAAGTTTTGGCTCAGCTCTTTCTTCACCACAACAGACTGGTTTAACATCCGCAGCCGCCACGATACGCCTGTCAATCTTTTACTCCATTTTTCCCTCACTTGTGAACAAGACCCTTAGATACTTTAACTCCTCCACTTGGGGCAGCAACACCTGTAGACCCGGAGTGGGCAATCCAACCTTTTCCGGTTGAGAACCATGGCCTCAGATTCAGAGGTACTGATCCTCATCCCGGCCACTTCATACTCAGCTGCAAACCGCTGCAGTGATAGCTGTAGGTCATTGCTTGATGAAACCAGAAGAATCACATCATCTGCAAAAAGGAGAGACGTGACCCTGAGACCACCGAACATGACCCCTTACATCTGACACCTTGCTCACCTTAAAATTCTATCTATAAAAGTTATGAACAGAACCGATGACAAAGGGCAGCCCTCTTGGAGTCCAACCCCCACCTGGAATGAGTCTTACTTACTGCCAGATATGCAGACCAAGCTCTGACACTTACAATACAGCGACTTGATGGTCCGTAGCAACGAGCCATCCACCTCATACTCCTGGAGCACTCCCCACAAGATGCCTCGATAGACACAGTCATAAACCTTCTCAAGATCCACAAAGTACAAGTGGACCGGTTGGGCGAACTCCCATGATCCCTCCAACAACCATACAAGAGTGTAGACCTGGTCCACTGTTCCACAACCAGGACGAAAACCAAATTGCTCCTCCTGTATCCAAGGTTCGACTATCTGGCGGACTCCAGTACCCCACAGTCGACCTTTCCAGGGAGGCTGAGGAGTGTGATCCCGCCGTAGTTGGAACACGCACTCTGGTCCCCCTTCTTGAAGATGGGAACAACTCGCCCGGTCTGCCAGTCCAAAGGCACTACCCTCGATGACCATGCATGTTGCAGAGGCATGTCACCCAAGACCGTCCTACATCATCCAGAGCTTTGAGGAACTTAGGACAGATCTCATTTAACCCTGGGATGCTGCCACTGCAGAGTTGTTTAACTGTGTCAGCGATGTCAGCCCCAGCAATGGGAGAGTCCACCCCCGAACCCCTCAACTCTGTCTCCTCCATGGAATACATGCTGGTGAGAGTGAGGAGATCCTCAAATTATTCTGTCCACCACCCAAGGACAGCCCCATTGAGGTAGACAGCCCCCCATTCCGACTGTAAACAGTGTGTGGGTACCTGTCCCTGTCACTCCAAAAAGGACGGGTAATCTGAACTGCCATTGGGTACATAAGCACAGACAGGCACAGGGAAACTACCCTTTTGTCAACCGGCGTAAACTCCAACGTGCAGACCGAAAGCCAGGGGGCTAAGAGCAAACCCAGACCTGCCCTCTGCCTCTCACTCGGAACAACTCCAGCACAGAAGAGGGTCCAACCCCTCTTGTGGAGTTTGGTTCTAGAACCCACACTGTACGTTGAGGCAAGGGCGCCTATATCTAACTGAAAACACTCAGGCCCCTTCCCCACTAATCCAGGGATCAGACCAACAAGGCCCCCGCTTTGGCCTACCGTCCGATCCACAATGCACTGGACACTACAGAAAAGTCAACGCAGGTTAAAACTGAACAAAATTAAAGTAATTATAGTTTTTATCAAAAAAGTGTATGAACTATTGTGTCGTTGTACACTCAATTTTCCCGAAATGACTCTTGTGTCTTCATGTCCAGAGTCTCACCAGGAACACAGCTATAGAAGTGGCCAGCACTGTCAAGGCTCTGTACAACGAGACAGAGTCTCTTCTGCTGGGCAGAGTCTCTCTGGTGAGTCATCATGGCATCAGACTTTAAAGGCTTTATTATTATATTGATGTGTGTTTAATACCATTTTGCTTTCCTTAAAGGCTGTAAAGGACAATTATCCATCTTATTGTTGTATGGTGCTGACCTGGGCTTGTGTTTTCCACCGTTCAGCAACTGGACCCACCAGAGGAGGAGCAGCTGTCCAATGCTCTGCAGACTGTTGAGTTGGAACTGGGCAAACTGGGAGAGATTCCTTGGCTCTACCACATACTGCAGCCCAATGATGAGGAGGTAGGCAGCCTTATCATCCTTCCCTCATAACAAAAAGCCTTCTGCGCACATATACTGTATATCGTTATATGAAATATGGCTCCAGGTAACGGGAGAGCTGAGTAGCTAAATGAAAGGCTATAGGTTGACTGTGCTTATGTACCAGGACCACTCTCTGGGTTACGGCAAGAGGAACAGTCGCAGCAGCATGTTTCGCATAGTCCCCAAGTTCAAGAAGGAGAAGGCTGCAAAGAAGATGAGCCCTCAGTCAGGTAGGGTTGTGCCCACATTCCCTCAGTAGTAAAAATAGTGGATCTGAATCCGCACAAGATGGGAAATCATTTGGTTTTTCCTGTCTGCTGCGAAGATTTCACTGGAAACATTATTTTCACTGCCAGCAATGTCTGAAATGTAGCTACAAAATAAAGTTATAGTAGCCTTTTTACCTGCAAAAAGCCTCAGAGGGTTGAGAGAGTTTTGTGTTTCAATTCCCTCACTTAACGTTTCATTTTAGATTTAGATTTTTGGTTTGGATCATTAAAACAAAGAAACTGTTTATTTATCCCACACACAAAAGTAGTCTAAGAAATAGCAACTATTTGCAAATTCACCCAATGGCAGTAACATCACAACCTGCCACCCTGTGTTTATTCATTGATACTTCATACCAGACCACAGTTATTACATACTGTAATCACTCACAGAGGACATTTATCAAAAAAAAAGATTAAAATCGATATAGCAGAAATACTGACATGACCTTTTCCTGTGCATTTTTTTCTTGTCAAAATGCGGTGCCTAAATTCCGCACAATGCAAGTCAACCACTGACAACTTCATTGGAGATTTGGGTTTGTTGTGCTCATAGTGGCTAATGTAATTTTAATCAGTGAGCCTCAAGCACAAATGAGGAGTATGAGTTCTGAGAGGCTCACTGTTTCCAACCCCACACTCCCAGATTGTTCATTTTGAAACTTGTAGCCTTCGTCCTCGACAAACCCACTGAAGCAGCATCACTAGATTAGCATTAATGACCTGCAAACAAACTCTGGCGTGTAAAATCCATGAAGTTGGTAAAAGGCACAAAAAAGCTGCACATGTACACACAGTTTCGTCCGTCCACTCTGCATCTTGCCATCTCTCTCAGACAAACTATACAGTCTTGCTCTACAACCGTTGACAGTCACAATGCCCTTCACCACCATCTTGTCATTCTATGCATTCTAATCTTTGGGTGGAAACACAAATACTTTGTGAGTGTTTGAGACATAGCATACCTCAGTCTGAGTCTGAGTCTTCATGCTCTCATCAAGCCAGCTATCATAGTAAAGTAATCAGTGTCAGAGAGGGTATATGGTTTGCTATTAGGAATAATTAGAAAGTCTTTAACAACCAGATCAGGTTTGAAAATGTAAGCCATTCCTCTCTTTGAGGACTGGTACCTAATTAGCTGGGCTGTATTTCCTGCAAACTGCACAGCCTCCCCTTAACTCCTATTTCTTCTGTGTCTCCTTGATCTGGTCTAAGATATGCATGCTGCCCAGCTTTCGTGGAACGCCACCGGCCACTACCTTGTTTTGATAAACCTTTGGTCGATGTCAAAGTCCTCCCTCTTCCGCCAGCTGCCGCCACTGCTCTCCTTCTTCCGTTTCGCTCTTCTATGCTCATCCCTCCCTCAGAGACCTCCCTCTTTTTTACACCTTTTCCTTCAGTGATTTACTGCAAATGGTTCCCAGCTGTGAGGCTGTATGTGTGTGATGACATATTCACATCTATGTGCTGCCAGGGATTGTGACAGCAGGGACAAGAGAGTGACTGTGGGGTGTGAGGTATTGTATGTGTGCGAGCGAGCGTGCGCGCGTGCGTGCGTGCGTGCGTGCATGCGTGTGTGCTTGCACATACCTGTGAGGCACTCTGAGCCTCTCTCTGCTCTGCTCTGCTGTGTGTGTCTGTGTGTGTTTGCGTGTGTACTGTATTTGCATGTGAGCGCGCGTGTGTGTGCACGTGTTGTGTGTGTGTGTGTGTGTATGTGTATGTGTGTGTGTGTGTGTGTGTGTGTGTGTGTGTAGTGGAGAGATGGGGCACAGAGGAGGTGGGCATCTGGCTGGAACAGCTGAGTCTGGGGGAGTACAGAGACACCTTCACCCGACACGACATCCGAGGCTCGGAGCTACTTCATCTGGAGAGGAGGGACCTTAAGGTACACATATACACACACACCTGATATGATACATCAATCCCTCAATGAATCTGTGTGAACAATCAACTCTTCTTCTCTTCTTGGTCTATCTCCTCTGCTCATCAACCTGTCAGAGGTCTCCCTGTTTTGCCACCTGTCGTGCTGCGCTGCATTGCTGTGCTTGGCTTTTACTGTCTGGTCATTTGCTTGTTTGAAAGAGACTTGCTGTAACCCACTAACACTGTATCTGCCTACATGAGACAGTCCAAACTGAGCTGTGCAGGTCTAAGAACATCAGTGGTGCAAAGTCAGACAGTGAGTTTAGGTGTGATGTCTCAACTCAGGTTGTGTGAATGTGATGTTATCGTTCACAGGAGAATGTGAATCCGTGTCAGATACAAAAATGGCACACATACCAAAGTCACACGGGTTTAATGAGTTGTCATCTATTGGTTGTTTGCATGGTGCCTTCCCACTGAAAACATTGGTGTGTACATCCATTGCCACAAACATGACAATACGTTTCTTTGAAAACGGAAGAGGGAATAAAGCACAAGCACAACAGAGGTGAGCATGAGCACATGTATGGGGGGCGTTAGAATGTGCCCTCCTATAAAAAAAAAAGGATCACTTGGATTTGACTGCCATTCTGTTATCTTGCTAAAGTAAATGGGGAAAAAAATCATTAATGTCATCATGCGTTGCACATCTTTTTTGTAGTGATTGCATTCGGATTATAATCAAACTACATTCTGCGACTGTCCCTCTGCAGATACCTACCTACCTAATTATCAGTGATGGCACACCCATCAGTGTCAACATCACAGCATATTGGAACACCCTGGAGCACGCTTGTAAATCACCACCGGATGTCATTAAAAAGGGATGCCAAGGAAACCAGATTATTTTGAGGCAATGTATAACAAGAATTGGATGACTGAGAATCTTTGCATACATATGACTGTGATATGTACCTCTGTGAAGATCCTCTGTCACAAAGGCAAACTAGAGGGCAACTGGATTTGCCATGCTAGCCCTTTTGGATACAAAATTGAGCCCTGTCAATATGTTATGATCTCAGTGGCTATTGCACACACACCGGTTTTGCACAGTGGACACATGGTTCATGGTGTAAAATGACCATGCTGATGTAGTCATACAGAGTAACTTGTTTTCACCCCGACACAATTAATAATCTGACAGAGATCCCCATTCTCACATTATATGGAT
>CAAKHG010010185.1:19037-40702 GCA_901007715.1 Dactylopterus volitans | reverse complement strand
AATGCAGATGAACTGTTACAAAAAAAAAAGTGAAGTGTAAAATACAGTAGTCTGTGTGTGTGTGTGTGTGTGTGTGTGTGTGAGAAAGAGAAAAAGAGAGAGAGATTGAGAGAGAGAGAGAGAGAGACAGAAAGAGAGAGAGAGAGATAATGGTGTGGGCTGGTTAGCTGGTCTATCTCTGCTCCACTGCTTAGTAAAGCCTTCAAGGTCTGCTGGTTGGTTTGGAGGAGGTCTATATAAGTCTGCTTAGGAAGGCCTTCAGGGTGCTAAGTGTTAATTAACTAATTACTTTGCTAATTGGACACATTCGATGCGCCCCCCTCCCCCACAGCCAACCTCTTCTCCACTATCTACTCTGAAGCCTGGAAGCAGCCTCTGACACGTCAACGTAGTGAGTTTCCCTCAAAGCCAAAAAGTGTAATTATCTTCATTTCGGAAACATGACAACAACAACAAAATCCTTGTCACATGGGTGGGCAAGCACAGGTTGATGTTTAAATGTTAGATGTTGGTTTGAACTACACTATCAACCAGTGTAACAGAAACATTTCCATTCGTTGGATATAATGTGCATAAATAGGAATGAAAAGTGTCTACATAATACATAACTGTCTTATTGTGTCTACTTTCCGGTTAGAAAGGAATCTATAATATGTTGTTAAAATCCTGCAACATTCTGAGTCTGAGGCTGTGTCCCGAATGGCTCCCTCATTAACTCCTCCCATCCCACTATTTAGTGAGTTATATGTAGAGGACTACATGGCGAGCTCATTGGCAAAATGAAAAAAATGTTTTTCGACAATGTGGGCCATTTCCGCAGCGCCATTAATAATGTCAATTTCCGCGGTGCTCTCTGCTCATGATATATTGCTTTTTAGTGACCATTGGTTGCACAGTACATTTTGTAATGCACTGCAGGATAACTTGAATCTACGATAGGGGATAATAATTCTCGCTAAACATGTTTTTTTTTTTTTTTTTATTACACCATAGAGGCCAGATCCCCCACCAACAGCCATCCCCAACCTGCATAAGGAGGGGAAACTCTCACTAAGCATTGTAAGCTACAAAATGGTGGTTTCTCTGTGTAGTGAACCACACAGTGAGTAGTGAGAAGTGAGTTATGTGGTCACAGTCAGAGTTGTGGTACGATCAGTGTTCACACACCAGGGAGGAGGAGCCACATCCCTTGAGTGCTAACTTTCATATTTGCTGTGATGTCAAATAAAAGTACTGCATATTGCAGAAGATAAAGTGAAGTACTGGTTTCATATTTTGTAGTTGACAGAGTAGAGTTTTCACATCACATAAATAAGCAAATGTCTCGGGATAACTGGCACTCTTCTCCCACCACATGTATGAATATATAGAAATCATGAACATGACTGAGGTTATTAGTTTTGGTTCATCCGGTGTCCATCTACAGTTGTGATGTGCTGAGATGTATGTCTGGGTGTTCACGTAAAAACCTTTTCATATGTCCTGTCCTTCAGATGATTTATTGACTTGCATTATGATTGCCCTTAAACACTGATGCCTGGTAAGTGGCACTGCTAGTTTAACGGTGCTCTGAAAGTCCATGACGGTCTGAGATAAAATAAGTCAGTCTCAAATTATGTTGTATTGTGGTGTGCTATTTTATAATGTGCCAATGTTATGGTTGAGGTCTGGTTCAGTTTAGGCTAAAAAACTTGGTCGGGGTTTGGGAAAAATTGTGGCATGACTTCGGTTGTCATGGTTACAATAATACAATCTCGCCGTTCGAAATGTGATACTGGTGCTTAGAAATAGGAAACAAATACACACAAAGTCGAATATGGAAAATTTTGATTTCATTTTCTTTAGAAATACATGACCCAAACGTATGTTGAAACTTGTGGTTGCAAAACGGGGAATGTTTGCAGTCTCTAGATGCAAAGTGCAGTGTTTGTCTGGCCCACCTCCCTCCTCTCTTTCCTTTCATGCAATCAATAGATGTGTTGTCCTGAACAGCCCTTCACATCCAAAAGTGATGGTTTGGGGGCACCTATGGTAGCATTTGACACTAAAAGCCTCTGACCAAGCGTCCATAATTCTTGCATTTGATTTCCCAGACATAGATTAAGTGTAGCGGAGGAGAAATATATTATCATCAAGTCTCATCAGGGGGAATTTTGGATTGAGTTTAATCTGTGCTTAACCTGTGGAAAAATCATGCACAGTGTGCTTTGTGGTTGTTCATTATCATATAACCATTATATCGGTTTACCGGCTGATAGTTTGATAGAAAATCTTTAGTTACACATGTAGTGTGGACACGCATCGGAGGTGATAGTGGATATTTTTTCACCTGTTAATAGGTGACAGTATTGCACATGTGCCCGAGTCTGTGTGATCACTTTGGGTGTGAGTGTGTCTCAGATATCTTTTCCCTTTAGCCTTTTTTCTCTCTTCTTTCCCTCTCCCTTCCATTACCTTCCTCCTTCCCATTTCTCACCTCTTCCTCATATCTTTCCAATTTATTTTGTCAGCTCTCTCTCCTTTTCCATTTCTAGTGTGCTTCCCCCTTTTTTCTTTACCCCTTGAACCCCCCACCCACCACCCGCCCCCCTCCCTTTTGGAACAAGGAGTTCTGGGTTGGGCGACAGCAGCAGCTGCAGAAGGAGCAGCTGCTCTCCCTGTGTGTGTGTGTCTGAGTGCGTGTGTGTATGTGTGTACATGCCACAGCTTGTCCCCTCCATCGGGCTGCTTGGGCAGGGTTGGTCCCAGCAGGGTACCACAACCCTGCCAACACCCCACCAACCAACCAGACGCATGTGCAATGCTAATACACACAAAGCAGACCCCCCCCCAAAAAAAACAAGATAATAAAAAATGAAAATAAATAAATAAATAAACCACCCAGAGATGCAAACACCACTTACATGCATAAGAACCATATGCAAAGCCATACACAACACAATTTCTCACACACATTCATATTCAAATACACTTCTATTCAATGAGAAAACCAGTGAATCATTCAGTTATGAGCCTCAGCAAGAAGTATGGAAATAAGCTCACAACTTCTATAAGTCATCCATCCCCTTATGGAGTTTGTGACAGACAGAATGCAATTTAGAAATATTCTGTGTACAATGTAAAGGGATGAAGAATGAGGCAGCGGTGTTTTATGGAAAAAAAAATAATAAAAAATCTGCGGTTTATAACCGCACACTCTGGAGTCCTTTCACACTGCAGGCTCCAAGGTTTAGTGCCCAGGGCAATGTTAAGCTGAACTCTCCGTGTGTCTGAAGGTGAAGGGGGATCATCGCATTTCATAGTCAATGGATAGTCCTCAGAGGTTTTCACTCTGTACAGAGGCGATTTCCATTTGCCCTCCCCTCAACCCCCCCGCCTCAATTCACACACCGATCATCAAATTATAGACATTTTTAAAGTGTTCTCAAGTTGCGGCTGCCTTTGTTTTGGTCGCTCTAATGAGAGATAGGCCCGAGGCGACGACTTTTCACAGGTAAACAAACAAAGCCATAGGCTACCGTTGGCTTCAGATGGCCGCCATGTTGTCTGTGTTAGGAAGAGAGAACGACAGGGCACAGCAAAAAAAGAGAAAGAAAGAAAGAGAGAAAAATTAATGACAGTCAGACAGAGACAGACAGGAAGCAAGAGGGATATTGAGAAGAGAGATTGGTGCTATCATCCAGTTAGCGGTCGGTGCTGAGGGAATACTGTCCTGTCATCGGAGCCAGCCATGCAGAAGGGGAAGCAAGCTCTTCTATTGCACCTTGGCGTCTGTCTGTGTCTGTGCACTACCATCTTATTGCCTTGTCACTGCTTACTTTGTCTGATCACACTTCCTCACACTCCTAACCTATTTTTCTCTTTTAACTCTCCTCTCCCCGTTGCCTCATATATTTCTTTTTTTCCTCCCAATTTCCTATGTGAGGAACATCCATCTCCCACTCCTCCACTTCATTATTTTTTTTTCCCTTTCCCCTCTTTGAAACCTCACATACCCCAGTTAACTTTCTTTTTTCCTCTCTTTCTCGTCATGCTCTAACAGTCATGTGGGAACTCTGGTATTATGCCTGTGGTGTTGTGGCCTTGGCCGGGGGGTCACCTCTTAAGGCCCAGAGGGGTGCTGCTCCACTTGCCTCTGGAAACAAGGGGTACTGGGCAGTGTGCTGGACTCGGAGGATGAACAGCTGGACGGTTGGAGGCCAGTGGGGGCCGGCAGAGGCCACAGAGGTCACAGCCATTCAAAACCTTGGCTCCCAACTCAAAGGTACGGGGTGAAAGAGGATCATGCTTCTGAAGGAGAAAAAGAGCTCTTGTTTCCCCGAGGCTCACAAAGGACACAGCCATGCAGCCAGTCAAGCAGACTCTCCAAAACAACAACCCCATCGCTCTCTTGTCATGTGATCGCATATTCCCGTGTTTCCATGCGCAGCAACAGGAATTATTACGTTTGCGCTGCAGCGTAGCGATAATATATGGTGTTTATTTTTAATAAACCTAGCTGTGTCTGTACGCATCTCTGGAGCCATTCCTAGTGATATACAATACTTGGGTGTGGAGTGTTCATCTTTTACATTTATGATGCTCATATAGGTACGGGAAGAAGTCAATAACTTCCAGGGTCTAATGCAGAGCCACTAAGCCAGGTCTTGTGGTATCGAAAAAGCAACTTTTTTTGATTAGTAAACAGTGGAGCATGCCCTTCAGGGTACTTCCCAGGACTGGGAGGGACATAAAGGTTAATCTTCAGTTTATTGCCACCAGCAGTCAGACAGATAGTATCTTTTAAAATTCCTGGTCAGGCGCTATTGATCCACTGACGTCAGATGCCTCCAGACATGACATTTTTTGTTTCCCATGCTGCCTGGGCCATTACAAGACTACGGCCACTATTAAAGCAGACCCTCAGTCTCTTTCAGTAACAAGTGGTGGTGTTGCTGTCAGCTTAAATCATGCCAGATTTAATTTTTCTCCTCATGTTTCCATGAGAGTCAAAACAGCCAAGTCAGACATCCTTTCCCCAATGCAATGAGCTGTTGCTCTGTGTTATCGGGCCTATTAATCTGAGTATGTATTTTATTTGAGGGAGACAATAGGGTCAGCGATCAGACTGGTGAATGTTTCTTCCTTTCTCTCGCTCCCCATTCTGCGTCTTGTTTAGATGCTGGCATGTGATGGGAAATCTATATAGTGCGAGAGGCCAATTTAGGTAGCTTCAGTCGTGTGGGTTTGAAGAGCGAGCAGCCAGGGTAAACACGGCGAATAACGCCTCAACTCTCTAAATGATTTCGGCATGAGGAGATGTGAGGGCTCGGCGTTTTTCATCAGCTATTTCACCGAGGCGAGTGCGATGTAAGGAAGAGGGGGAGTTCAAGGAAGTTTTCCACTGTTGCTCTCTGCTCGGGGCTGGCGTTGTTTACTAAAGCCATTCATTTATCCATGTGCTTGTACCTGTGTGTCGGTGAGTGTCAAAGCCTGTTTGAACAACCTTCTGAACTACACAATCACCACTTTTTGGGGGGATTTGCCCAATGAGTAAAAACATACCCAGGGTGTTTGTTTTAGTCTGCCGTGCACAACTTGAACAAATTTCCCCTTTTAGGCCTTTGCTAGTCGGCTCTGCTGCTCTTCTGTGCCTGAAACTCATTCCTATTTGAGATATGGTGTATCAGACTTAGTGGGCTGCAATTAATTCACCGCCTCCAGGGCCTCTCCGGCTTTGTATGAGAGGTCAGACTGGGTCAGGCCAGATTTTTTTCTGAGAGTAAGCAGGACTAGGTTTGTGTTGGATCAGATGAGACTGGGCTAATTCTCTCCAGCAGCTGGTCCTTTTCACTCACTGTTTACCCTCCAATGCAAAATCTGCTGCTTTACCCTTCGTGCCTGTAAAGAAATCTTTTTACACTTCAGCTGACCAAATTTAACAATTCTCTTAATTAAAAGCAGAACTGATGCTTTCTTTCTTTTTTTTTTTTTCAGGGTGTATTGATTCAGCCGAGGTCATTTGGTATGAAGGAAGCAAAAAAGCTCCAGATTGCACTGGATCGAATCTAAATTGAGTTGCGTTATGTGTCTTAAAGGCAAGCCACTTCTTTGGTTTGGAAGCCCCGTCATTATCTCTGGTGTCTCTTGTTTTGCCTCCCCCCGCGCTGGCAAATCCAGTTGAGGCTGAGCAGCCTCTCTGGTCATCTTTGCTCAGTGGGTCAGCCAGTTCTCTGTGCTCTCTGTGGCCACCACCTCTGTATCTGGGAGTTGTTTGCTGAATGCTGTGTCATCAGAGCTTTGCTGTCTTGCCCCGGAGCAGGCTAAGTCTAAACACTGCACTTTGTGGCTGAAAGGCCATCTGTCACGGGGAGGGAATCCAGCTTCTCCAAAAAGCATAAACAGGGGCGGGCTGTTAAGCTGTGGCGCAGCTCACTGTCATGGAAATGCCCCATCTGAGCAAGGCTCAGGCCTTAATCCTTCACCCTCCCAACTTTGCAGCTGCTTTTTCGGGCTCCACGGCTGCCTGTGCATACTCGCTGCCTGTTTAGCCCTGAGAGAGCGGCCTTATGAATAACATTTAATCAGAGATGGCTGGTCAGCTTGTGAGCCGGTGGTTTACTGCATGCGTATGTACTGTATGCTAAGCCTGTCATTACGTATACGCTGCCCCTGACTTAATGGGTTTATCCACAGATACATAAGTGATGCATGTCGATTTGTAATGTATATATGGAGATTTATCCAGTGAGAAAATGGCAGGTGAACATGTAGTATATGAGATGATGTAGATATGTTTTGGTATTAGGTACAACTTTTCTACGTCAGCATCTGTTTTGAGTGAATTTACACTATTTTCAGTAGTGTGTTTTGTTTTGTTTGTTTGTTTTGTTGTATTTTGACATTCTCTTATTTGGTGATGTTCCCTTCATAACTGAGAAAGATGTTTACAACTAGTGTGTGTGTGTGTGTGTGTGCGTGTGTGCGTGTGTGCGTGCGTGCGTGCGTGCGTGCGTGCGTGCGTGCGTGGGTAAATCCAGACAATCTGTAGCCTGCGGATAGCAGGTCTTGTGTGTTTATGATAAATCTTTTTCTCTCCCTCTTTCTCTCGACCCAATCCTCCCTTTATCAACCACAGAACAAATGTCATCATAGCCCAAAACAGCTGCTGAGGAGGAGAGCAGCTGAGCAAGCGACTGGGAGCAGAAGATCTTGACATTTCATACATGATTGCAGAGATTTACGTGAGGTAATTATTGGGGCTGTGTCTGCCAACCTAGAGAAGATCAATTCTTTCAATCAATTCCACTTTTAAGAGGATAGGCCAGATTACCAGGGCTGAGGGCCGATGTGGACAAGGGGCCCATAATGCTCTTAATAGGTCACTAAAATGTGTGTTAGAACCTCTGCTGGTAGGATTCCTCTGAGATCAGCCATTTTGCCCTGCTGCTCTTTCTTCTCTTGCTCTTTTGCCCTCCTCCTTCCAGTTTAAAAATAACTTATTTGCTACGGCAGACTCCACATTATTGAAAAAATTAAGAGGGTAATATTTGTCTTTAGTAGCTGTATTGGCATGCTAGCAAACAATCGATCATTTCTTTTACAATCCATTTTAAATCAATAGCAGCACGGATCCAATTTTTCATAGTTTTGTTCAAGGTTAAAATGCAGCACCAGTGTCCAGCCACTCCTACTTTAAGTAAATTGTAGAGCATTTTGACTGAATAACAGCTTTACTCTGATTAGTTTCGATATCTGTAGAGCCTTCATCTTGATTTTGCGGCGGTTTAAAAGTTTAAAAAAAAAAAAGTTTTTGTTTTTTTTGAAATATCCATCATAGAACAGCACATAAACTTGTTTTTACATTTTAATTTGTTAAGTTATTGGGAGCTTTGTGCATTGACATGAGGGAGGAGGTTTGTGCCATATCGTCCCGTCTCTGTGGCCTGCATCAGATAAGGGTGAGGAGTAGCGACAGGATAGATGGGAGAGCCAGCCTAAACCTCGCCAGTGTTTATTTAGACATAGCAGCAGGCCGGAAAGTCAACAGTAGGAAGGACAGCAAATGCACACCAGCACTGGAGAAACCCGAGAACATAAGCTGGTGTCAAGCATCACACAATATCTGCCCTGGGATCAGTTTTTGTGTCGCCTCTGTGGGAGTGAAGCCGAAGAGCTGGAAATGACTGCTGATCTCAGAGCCGGAGTTCCTCTCTGAAAAAACTGGTAAACATAGGCTCTGTCCATGGGCAGCCTGTCCAGTGTTTCTAGCACTCACTGGGGGAGGAAGGTCACCAGGGCCCTGTCAACATTGGAGACCACAATTCACCTCATGCCTTGTGTGAGTAACAAAAGAAGGAAAGAAAACACACTAAAGGGGTGAACACACACGGCATTCCCCCAGCAAATTGTCCTGCGTGAATCTGGAGACAGGAGCACGGCCCGCTCAGTGCTGAGATTAGTCAAAGAGGACATAATTATGCTCATTTTCAGGTTCATACTTGTGTTTTGGTTGTCTCCTAAAACATTTTTTTAAGATTCATTCATTCATCTGCAGCATTTCCGATTCGCCGTCTTCCCGAAACACTCCATTTTTAGCTCCCGGCGCGACATGTTAACTTCAAGTTCAACAGGCTAACATACGACATAAACATCAAAACAGCATAGAACCTGACAAAGCAGTTTTCAAGTTCAGGTAATTGACAGCTGGTATGGATCCACCATTTAGGCTTGAGTCATAACCAATAAACAGTTTTCTAGTCCTTGTGTGGAAATTTCTGTCACATTTCAATAAACTGGCTCTTGACAGACTCAAATGGAGGAAGACATTGGTGCATGTTCTTCCATTAAAAAAAACGAAACAAAACTGAGAAACCTCTGCGTTTTTATCCTCGCACATTATCGTATTACAATAGCAAACCACGGGCAAGATGGTCAAATTTGAGATTTCCTGAGATGATGCAAATATTATCATCCTGTGTAAAAATGCCTGAATCGGGGTCAGCAGAGTCATCCACAGAGCAATATTATGTCTGTGAAAGGGATGTGAGCCTGGCGCGACAGCGTTATATAAAAGTAAATAGCGTGACATTGCTCCAGTGGAAACAAATAAAGCAGCATAAAGATGGGGTCCTATTAACAGCAGTAGTGTGGAATCTCTGTGTAATTGGGGCTACAGTGATGACACATTACAGAATAAAAAGGTGGGACAACAGCTGAAGTGTTTCAAAACCCCGAGAAGTATAATGCAAATGTTTTAAAGCATATATTGATAAGATTCAGTGGTTTTACGTATGAGTGAACCTCAAGACAAAAGGTACAGAATATATCATCTGTGTGAGCGAACCTGCCATTGCCTTTAATATGCTTTTTTTTTAGCCATTACTCTTATTGATGTTTAACTCATTAACCAACACTGCTTTGGATGCAGAAAGCAGTGAAACATCATTATGCGAGGGAACTTACTGTAAAACGCTAAACGGGCATTTCATTCATCTCACAACAGTATTTAGTGGCCGTAGGCCTCTACTGTACCACATACAATTAACTGGATCAGGATTTAGTGCCTGGCCTGAATGCTGCTCGGAGCACTTCCTTTAGCAGTGGTTATACTTTCAGACATGTTAATCACTGATCCTGATGACTCTGCCATGCGTTTGGTATAGGACTTCTGTCTGGATACTGCTCTGCATGGCTGTAAATAACTTCTGAGGCTTTCTGGTTATTTTCTGGAAAGTTCCAATGATGCTGGAGCCGGCTGCCTGCAATGCCCAGCTGGAACCACCTTAGGCAAGGCCCACTCCTCTCTTCACTCCCCACATGAAGGTGTATTATTTTTACACACATTTTTGTATAAAGCTTGATTATATGTGAGTGATGACATCCAGAATGCTGATATATATTTATTTTTTTCCCTGTGCATGCGATTCCTTTCTAATTCCCTTTTATTTTTACTCCTTTTCTGCCAATCCGCAGTCACCAGCACATACCTCTGAGACATCTGCAGAAAGGTTGGCATTAGCATGTGAAAGGGTTCATGCAGACAATGCTATGCATTATGTATTCTCAGCATTTGTATGAAATGCAGCCACTGTCATTCTTGCTAACCTATAATCTACTGGCAATATTTCAGGCAAAGCAGTGAGAACAATCTAAAAAGGACACATAGGCTACCACACCTATACCACACGCCACATGCATGAAAAACCTATCGTGTCCAGCATCCCAAGAAACATCAAATGCAAGGAAGTGTCGGATCTGTCAGAAATAAGTAAGGCAACTGTCTGGTAGCGAGACACACTACCAAGTAGCCTCTGTTAATGAGGAGGTGGTTGTTTTCTCTTCTCACCCAGAGGCAACACAGGCAAGCAGGAGTATTTGATCTCCAAGACTTTTTGTGTAGTTATCACTTTTTTTTTCCCCCCCATCCCCATTCCCTACGTGAGTCTGTGTAAATCAGATATTAAAAGATCTATGGCAAATGTGGAAGATAAAGATGCAAAAAAAAACACTCTTTCTAGAACAAACTGGATATTATTGGAAAAGTACCAAACACTCATGATATCTGTGCATGCAGACCTTTTATTATTCCTGCATCTCCAGACATAAACTTGGAACGCACAGTTTGTAAAGCTAAGCCGCATAAAAATATCATCTGTTAGGTTATTTACTGCTTTTGGATTGCCTAAATATTGGCATCAAATTGTTATCTGCAGTGATTCTTTATAAAGACGATGATTAATTAGCTGTTCATACACCGCCTCCCCGGCTCTCTAGGTTATGGTATATGATATAAAAAAAACACACACACACACACACAAAAAAACTTGGCAATAATAAAACATCCTCTGTCATCAAAACCCAACATTTTGGCTGACGCAGCCAGCAAATAATATGATCTACGCACTATTAATATTGACTCCTTGCAGTTTTGCAAATGGTTGCACAGTCCTTAAGTCTCTGAGCTTTGCTGTGCGCTCCGTCTGTCATCAACCCATCGGATCTCACCTTAAACTTAACTTGCAGTGGCAGTAGTGGCCGTGGGCTGCCACAGCTGCCGTTTCTGCTGCTTGAGCCCAGTTAACGGCGGTGTTTACCCAGACACAGACGGAGGCGGCCAGAATGAAACACGCCACCGCAAAACCCCTCCATCTTCTCTTGTGGCTTATCCCGATCTGCGATGCGCTCACTGCTGCTCCACCTATGGACTTTTTAATACATTTGTCAGCCCCCTCGCTCCGCTTCTTTCATTGTGTCTCTCTGCGCCTTTTCAGCTGGAGGCTTTTTTCTTCTTACGAGTAATGATGGACGGTTTTGTGGCCTTGCATTTTGGTGTCACAGCTAAATGTGTGTTTGCATGGCTATTAGTGAGGCCCACTGTGGGATGGGTTGCACAATCACCTGACCCCTACACTTCAGTGACAGAGCATTCTCTCGCGCTCTCTCGCACACACACACACTTGCACACACGTGCACACACGCACGGACGCACATGAACACATACACTCATGCCCTCCATAATGCGGTTTAGACAGTTTGAGATCAAACGTCACACCGTTTGACCATTTTTCATTCTCGCATGCAATTTGCAGTTCACAGATACCGTGGAATGCATTATCATGTCAAAGATGATTACATGTCGGGTGCTGATTGTGATTTCAGAAACTTTCTGAAGTGCCACACCGGAACGATTGGAGTTGTGTTTGCATTAGAGGGGCTGTACATGCATGCAAGACACATGGTGCTCAGGTCTAATGTCTCTCCTAGGACCCCCATAGCCCCCCTTTACCTACCCTCATTACTGGAGAGCTGCTTGATGACAACGTCAATATTGATCACCGCTCAGCAAAGCACTGGAGAACTATGTGGTTAGTGGGCCAAGCAGCGGGAAGACATCCAATGATTTTATTTATTTTTTTTTTTTAAACATCCCTCATCCCTCATTCATTCCATTTTGCATCCTGACGAAAAGCTCAGACTCAGCAGTATCCTCTTCTTTACCTTCCCTTACCTCCATCTCCTTTCCATCTCTTTCAATTTCTCTCCAGTCGTTTCCCTTCTGTTGTTCCTCTCCCTAGTTTTGCCATCTCCACTGAATGAGACGCCTGGTGTTAATGTTTTGTCAGTCCGGTGCCTTTACAGTCTTTAGTCAGCAGATAATTGCACATAAGTGTGGAGCAAACCTGGCTTTAGAGAAGCTCAGAGAGATGAGACTTCAGTATTAGGAGTAAAGCGTCCTACATTGAAGGAAGTCTGATTATGTTACCTTGCATGCAGCTGCGCAACAGCACTGGTGCACAAATGTAGTACATCGTGCATCAAAGATAATCCACCTGCATGTTGATCAACAAGTATTGATTATGTTTCTCTTGTTAATTGGGCCCAAGTTAATTACAAGCAATTAAAACCATGAATGATACATTAGTACAGATGCAGTGCACAGTTCAGTGAGGGACATGTACCATGACACAGAGGCCGCAGCAGCACCTAGTCAGG
Organism: Dactylopterus volitans; assembly: GCA_901007715.1. Classification (NCBI taxonomy): domain Eukaryota; kingdom Metazoa; phylum Chordata; class Actinopteri; order Syngnathiformes; family Dactylopteridae; genus Dactylopterus; species Dactylopterus volitans. Next base: position 28,228 of record CAAKHG010010185.1, on the reverse strand, counting down.
CCGATCAGACATTTACAGAAATAACTTCATTTCAGGTATTTAATTTCAACTCGGGCTGCCAGTCAGATCATTTCGTCACTTCTAGAGCAAGCTGCCCTGGCTGGAGTGAAGAGGCGATGACAAAAAGAGACAGAAGAGGTGGCTTTGCTTCATTCCTGGGAAAACCTAGCTTTACCTGAAGCTATCTGGTGCCTGGGATCTTCTCCTCCAAAGCCTTGCTGCTGGGCTGATAAGCTCTGCTGCCTCCCCGAGCCCAGGTTGCATTCCTTTTGATCAGGCCTGAAGTTTAGCCGAGCGTAGCTTTCACCTTTTAGCCCTGCTGTCCTTAAGCTTGTAGGTGGCTCCCCCTGCTCCAATACTGCAACAAGAGGAAATGAAGGAAGTTTCGTTGCTGGCACCTTATCTGGTCAGGGTCAGAGCAGTGATCCCTGCAAATTAGCCCTGGACCTGAGTGAGTGTGAGTGCATGCTTCCTTGCTACTCCAGGATTTTGTGGTCAGACATCAAAGACACCAGATGGAGAGTGAGGATCGTCTTTTTTTTCTCCCTCTCTCTCTCTCTCGCTTTTGGTTTGACAATTAATATTTTAGGCAGAGAAATTATGGCCACTACTAAAGTCCATAAACTGCAGGTTCTGTGTGGCTCGCCGTGTAAGAGCCATCGCATGTGCATCCCATGTCAGAGATTTCCAGGAAACGCATTGGATGTTAGCAAACAAATCGAAACTCCATTACTAGACAGTGCCCCCTGAATTTGTTTAAAAATGTACTTATTTCATCTCATGATCAGACCAAGGAAATTCAATATAGCCTGTGACAATATGAATGTCTGTTCCAGAATGCCTTTTAATGTGTCTATTGGTTCAAAAAGCTTTTAAGTGCAGGGCCCATGAATCTGCATTCCAAAGATTCTAAATGAAACTGGCGCTGCTTGGGAAATTGGATTCATTACTCCGGCCACTGATAGAACGATTACCCCATGACTGATACTCTTCCCCACTCCTTCATTCCTTTTCTCTTTGAAGCCCAGCATTTCTCTTTGCTCTCTCTCTTTCTATCAATTATCCCACTTCCTTAATGCGATTGTCCTGGACCACAAGTGATAAATATATAGATTTTAGCAAAAGTAATGTTTGTTTTAACAGATTCCTACTCTTGCTCCTGTTTTCCTTTTTTCTCTCCCAAAGAGAACTGTTTATCCAGCCTCTGTTGATCACCGGCTGTGCCGAGCTGACGTGGAAGTGCTACGAAAACCACGGCACTACTCCCCTCTTAACAAGGCTTTTTTTTTTTTTAAGCTAATTAAAGATTCATGCAGAGCAATGTGGCAACTTTGACAGATCAGTTGCAGACGGCCTGAATAATGTTGTAATGCTTCTCAAATCTCCTCTTGCTCGGGATTTTCTTGCAAGAAAGGCCTTCAAAGAGGTGCAACTCTGACCCTAACAGATAGAACTGAGTTAAAGATGATTGATGTGTCTTGGAAAAATCCATCCCATAATTTCACCTTTTCACCTTGGAGATGCTTCCTCCTAAGACCCATATTAAAGCTTAATTCTGCCAACGAAGAGCAGGCGGTGTTTTAAAGGGAAGAACACATGTCTGTGAGGCCTGTTCCTCCTTATCTAGCAGCGTCAGCCTCAGCCAAAGATAGATGTCGACCATGCCAGCATGTTTATTTTCCTTGCCGATTAGCTTCGATTAAAAGCAGACCATGTTGTCTCTCTCCGACTATTTGTGCATTTGTGTGTCTGCTTGTGTGTGTATGTATGTATGTATGTATGTATATATGTATACAGGCCTCCAAACACCCCAGTGTGGGTGTTAGTGTGAGAGTCTTCGCTATTTCATCTCCACTAGGCTGCACATGATAATTAAGTCATGGGGGGAGTGGGTGGTGGGTTACAGCATTGTGTAATTCTGTGCCCCCTCCCCCGAAAAAAAAACAAAAAAAACAAAACCCTTCCTATGTCTCCCTACAGCCTACCTGCCCTACATCCCCCTCCACCTCAGCTCCAATCCCACCTCAGGCTGTGGGAATTTTCTTTAGTCACACTCGGCTTGCCAGGTAAACAAGCCTGAATGGGGAGACGTGAGCAGAGTCTGTGGGAGCAAATAAAACAGGGGAGGATGTAAATGGATTTATCACTGAGCCCCCTCACCCGCCTGCAACACCCTCACCCTCCACACATCTTCCACACCCACCCTGCTCCCTCCTGAGCGGGTTGGCCCTCTGATAAGTTCTCCTTAATGAGTCAGTCACACAGCTCTGGAACTTGTTTGCAGACCTCCAAACCAGCGAGCTCCCAGTCACTCTTGTCAGTCGCTCTCCACTGCTTCCGCCATCTCTTTGCCACAAAAACAGCAGCGGCGATTTCTCAGAGGCAGCTGTGTCAACTCTATCTTTGGTTGGACTGTGAATGGTAACGGCACACTACCTTTAAGCCCTTCAGCTCAAGCAGACACACACTCCCCTGTCCTCTCCTCCCTAAATTATCAGCCGCTAATCCAGATCAGAAAGTTAAAAAGCGGGTCAAGCGTGAAAGCCTTATGCTGAGTAATGAGAGAGCGACCCGTGTCTTTGCTCCGGCGCGTGTCCGTTCGCGCACATGTGTGAACCCATGAGTGCGTCGGTTTGTGTGAAGGAGGGTGCTCACAGGACAGAATCCCACCAAAGCCACCCGAGACCCCGCTTTTGAAAGGAGCCTCTCTGAGGGCAGGAAGAGCAGACGAAAAACCAAGACCACCATAAACAGATGGTTTTGTAACAAGCCTGGCCTGCCAAAACAGCTGTGTTTCCACGAAAGGAAAGTATGGTTTCAATACAGTGTGAGGGGCAGGAAGGAGGAGGAAAAAGAAGGGGAGAGACGGAGAACCAAATTTACGTGGCCCTGTTGACAGCTTTCAGGTGTGTGCAAAAGCAGAAAATCTATTTCAATCGATCCGGAAGAGCAAGGCTGAGGCAGGGAGATTGGGTTGTACACTGTTCCTGCTCCTCAAGGGAGCCTTGATCACAGTTATAGCCCCCCGTGTTAATTAAGGTGCTTTGACATTTCAGCATTTGCCCGGGCTCACATCTTGGCACTCTGGCAAATCTTTTCCAGGCTCCCAAGAGCTTGTGGCGAAGAGGAATGAAAAGGTGTTACGGCGCCGTTGTTGGGATGGGGTTGGGGTGGTTGTGTAAGTCACGACGGTGCGGTGTCTATCCTCCAGCGGCATTCCATCCTCTGGTCTCTGGCTGATTCTGTGTGTACGAGGGTGCAGCGCGGCAGTGTGGAACAACCGAGACTGCTGCTAATCGATTGATCTTCCGAGGCGGCATTATCCGTCCTAATCCCAGGTTGTCATTAACACCCACAGTGTCATTTGTTATGTATTGATTTATCGACCCCATTGATTGGATGGTATACAAATGATAACAAACACATAGAAAAGCATAGAATGAAAGTCAAGGAGAGCAGCAGCAATTAATGAGGTTTGACTTTTCCTTCCTTGAAGTCCCTGCCTCCTCAAAAAATGTGCTCTCTGTTTTTACAGTTGGTTGTTTGACTTTATATGTATGTGCAGAGTTTGACACTGGAGGGCTGTTTTCACATTCATCTGATGAAAGTGGAAAGTTTCTCTGTGGTCACCTTAAATCCGAGTCCTGAACCCACAAGCATGACCTCACAACCAGTTCGGAGCATACTGGTCCAGAATTTACCTTACACCTGCATACACATGTAGGAACTTGAAACCCCCCCAAGTACACACACTGAACTGGACTTCATAGCCATAGAGAAGTTAACTTTTTTTTTTTTAAATATTTTTTAGCATATTCCTATATTCTGTCAGGTACTTTGGACTAGGTGGAAGGGGAAATAGTGAAGGCACAGTCCAAAAATATTCATTGTGCATGATTTGTGGGCACCAAAAAACTGCTGCCACACATTCATCTTCATCACCAGCACACTATATCATGGAGGTGGGTATTAAAGTGTCTGCCAATAGTTTGAGGGATAGTGCTTGCTCTCCCTGACCCCCCTCTCTCTATGCACTTCTCCGAACTCCATGAGTCCATTCCTTTGTGAAGTGCTGGTGTTTGTAATGCTAAATCTGCAGCAACATGCTGCTTTGAGTGCCAGATGCATTAAGGCTACAGCGCGAGTGGAAAACAGACACTGTTTCAGACATTGCTGGGAGCTTTGGATTTGCCAGCGATGCCTGTTTCCTTTCTCTAAACAACCACTGACATGCAGGATGGAGCAAAAATACACTTCCCTCCCAGATGTTAAGTGCTGTACATTTAACTGAATGTTAAGTGCACGCCCATGAGTATTTTGCATTATAAAGCTTTAAATACTTTCTGCACATTTTTTTTTAGAAAGCATTTAATGTAACAACATTTCTAATTTAATTCAGAACATCTTACAAGAGAACATACATTTTAAAAGTTAAACTCGAAACTGCCCCTTGGGGATTTATTGAGAGCCACTGCAAGAGTGATTGGCTGTATTTACTAAGCCCTGCAAGTTGTCACATGTGGCACTTGTTAAGAAGGCTCCACCAAAGGACCATCATGTTCTTGATGCATAAAAAAAGGGCCTATCATTGATCATTATCAAACCGACACACATCATGAAGTGATATGTGAAATCTATACATGGGGGTTCTGCATCATTGTTGGAAAGTAATATACAATAACACATTGCTGACTTAAGGCCTTGGCGTAACAACTCCAATTTCTGCATTTTTGTCTCACAAAAATTGTCAAAAGTGTTTTCACCACTCAGACACCGTCCATCAAATTTCATCATCCAAAATCGCATCTGATAAATTGATACACTTTGTTTCTCAGCACGAAAATCCTTTATGACAAAGTTGAGAAATTCACAGGGTGAAGAGCAGCACGGAACAGGGAATGGTGGGAACTGATCGCAAAGCAAAGGACGTACAAAACAGTAATCAGAGACTGTGCTCTTAGTATCAGCGTCTTGCTAATGTAACTCATTCATTCATTAGCCCCGTTAGCACCATTAATTTCATGTACATAGTGGATCACACTCGTCCCATGCAGGGCTATCTCCTATTCTGAGTGAACAACAGAGAGAATATTAAAATGCATAAGACTTGGTGTGCCAAGTTTTTGTTCGACTGGGAGTTGAATCAGATGGTTGATATCAGTTGACCTGGGATGTGTGTGCTTAGTGCCATGGCAGGAGGTGAAGTTGGTTTACACAGCATTTTCCCAAAATATGCTTTCTGCCTTCCAAGGATTCTCTATATACTGTAAATATCACTTTTTTTCCTCTTGCGGATAGTAGCAATGTAAGTAGGAAGAAAATGCACGGTTTACATTGGTAGATTTTTTTTTTCTCCAAACGGCTTAATCAGCTATTATTGAGCATAACAGCGGACTTATTCGAATCACTGAACAAATCTGACATGTAGGTTGTGATTTAGGTCTGAAACCAGGTTAAGTGAAGCTTAATCCTGACAGCATAGAATCCCGAACTCGCTTGCACAGAGGATTGTGTCGAGCAAATATTTTAGATGTTTATAATGTGGGATTGACACATTGATGAGGAAAATCCATTTCACTAAACGTGGCTGTGAGAGATATAGTAAAATCCAGCACTGTTTACACCCATGTTTGCATCATTTGCCTATCGTCGCCATTTTGAGAGATGCTATCGCAAACTGCAGACAGGCAGAAAACAGTGGCCGGCGAGTGTGCTGCATCGCTCACATGATCACGTATGCACATACGCACATGCAAAAGTCAAACAAAACTTGAGCCTGTGAAAAACAACGCTTCTCAGTGTGACTTCTAGTGGTCAGAATCTTCACATGCTGCTATCAGCCCCCCCCCGCCCCCTTTCTGTTTTTTTCTTTCCCTGTTTCTGCAAATGGTCTAACCTCCTAGGAATTAGTTTGATTTGAAGATATTCAGTGATATTTGCAATGAATATTTAGAGCAATCAAGCGAACCATAGGGGACTTTGGGAAATTAACAGGTTTGTCAAAATGGTGCTTTGTCTACCCTTAATTGTCCACAAAAAAAAATAATTGCAATGGAATTTCAGAGTCAAAGTTTAATCACGGCAGATAAGAAGCATTTTATTTCCCTCTGTTTGGCAAATGAAGGTTCAAATTGCTTAAAGTGGTGTTAAGATGTGAGGATCTTTGCATTCCCTTCATGAGCAAAATTACAGGATTTTTTAATCATCTGACTGTGAAAGTACTGTGGCTGGATTTCTGCTCCTTGCCATGCGTGAGCAGCTCTGACACTGGATGGGAGGTCAGGGTGCTGTGATGGCAGCGTCTCTCCACACTAACAGCCCTTCAGTGGGTTATTTAGTTCTCAATATTCATCACTGATGAAGTCTCAACATAAAGCTCTTTCATACTTTCGCCCTGCGCAGTGCCACAAAGTGCCAGTACGGATAGACCAGCCTTTCGATCACAGTACAAAACCCCTGAAAGAAAACCATGCTTGCTTCAGAGAATATTTGAAGCCATGTGGCTTAAAAGTGATTTTTGGAGTAAGCAGGGTCGAATAACTTATGGGGTAAGAAAACAGTCACGGCCTTAATCACGGTTCACACAGGAGGAGTCCTGATTTAGAATCGCCAACCAGCTCAGCGTGCTTTTTTTCTTTAACTTAGAATTCAGAGCCTGCAAACTATATAGTCCCAGATATACCATATAGGCTCAGATCCACACTGAGCATAATATTGAGTTATTTAAGCGCACAAGCCAGCTAATACATTTTGTTCTGTCCTACACTTGAGAACCGTCACTGACCCGCTAGCTGCAGCTGGCCGCTGACATTGTCAGTGCTTTCCTCCGGACTTCAGTAATATATCCACCCTGTAATAAATGGCAGAAATTTATTCCCTTACTCTTGTAATCTTTTGAAATGAAAGAACATCAAACACATTCAGCCCAGCAGACATGCCAGCTGTGGGATATCAGCAGTAAAAATGAGTGGAAACACAGTTAAGTATTTATTCCTGAGAGCTAGTTGAGAGTGTGGATAGCAGGGTGCTGAATATTGGGCAGTGCACCTCGCTTTAATGCAAACCTCTTGTGCATTGTGGTTTGCTAGCTCGCTATAAGAGTAGCTCTGTCCACCATCTGCACTGCTCCCTTCTCCTGTATCCTCATTACACATATTTCATTCTGCTTGAATCAGTTAGCCCGAGGCAAAGCTAGCGATGGCATCATGGACATTTTGCATGTTGTAAATCACACATCTGCTCTTGCCACAAGTGTGGAGGTCTGGATGTCAGCCTGCGTCCCTGCATGGCTCGAGACGCTCTTGTGACTTTCCGCAACCGGGAAAGGGCAGAAACATCATTCCACAGCCCCGAGGTTTCAGCAGAAGCTTTATGAGTTTACACAGGTGGAAGTCCTGGACTCCTGTTTGTGTGCACAGGGTATTAAATATTTACATCAAGCTTAGATACACTGCCTTTGAAAAATGCATTTCCAAGTGATATTTTGAGAAAGACAAACATGGTAATAATTGTCAGTTGGTTATTTGCTTCCAGTTAGGAGGTGGCTTGAAAGGAGTCGAGAGCACATCAGCTGAAGCCCAAAATAATCAGATACCTGCGGTGGCTAATGGATGTGGATGTGTCAAATTCCTTCCATTCGTTGGCTGAGAGAGAATAATTGTGACATTAATTTCAGAGGGAAAAAAAGGGAAGATTTTGCATTTCTATTTGATCTCATTAAAAGTCAAGATCTGGACCCACATCAGCTGTGTGTTTAAAAAGTAGCTGCTAACAGCTAGCAGTTGCACTAAAAACCCTTTCACACAAGCCAAATAACCCACTAACACCCACTAAAATCTGGCCTTTTCGCTTCAGCGTGAAAGCACACGGTTTGGCATTCGCTCCCAGGTCCAATGACTCTGCAGTGTTCACAATTATTTATCGACACCACCCGGGTGACCCATGACAACCAGGTGGACACATTAAACGTCCACGCACCACAACGGCACACCGGTAAATTAGCTTTAGCCTCTTTGCCATCTCGGTCACAAATTCCATCTGTCGTCGTTCAAGCGGTGCTGGAAAATCGTTCAGTCTGCGCCGAGTTTGTGCAGTTTGACAGAGATGCTAACCACCGTCTCTTCTGTGCTGCCTTCTCCTGTTTACTACCCTGTTTTCCAGTGATTTACCAGAAGAAGAAAAAAAAAAAGCACAGAGGCAAATTCGATCAAACTGCAGCTGGTAATGTGAAAGGAGCCAATTGTCTATTTTAGCAGGTTTGACCTCATAAAAATAAGACACATATGCACGCTACTTTTGGTGTACAAGGGCCATAACTGAGTGACTTACACACATCTGTATGGACAGACCCTTCTGTCCATCCTGTACATTCATTTTGTGTCATTTCAGTTCATTTTCAAAGGGCTTGCGGATGCACGCTTAAACGGCACAGTACCACCAGAAATCCAGGGGGCAGTATTGTGCACTATAGCTCACGTGCGACCAGTGAAAGGAACAAAGAAGAACAAACAAGACAACGGAAATAGTGGAACATTTTGAAGAGAGTCTTTGCAAATGTGTACGGAATTATAAACATCTATGATGTTGCCTCTCCAGGGCAGAGGGGCGGAGAACTCCTAAAGAACAGTTGGGAGGAGATTGGATGTGAATTGGCCCTCTAGTGGATGTACTGCTTAATATGCCAATGTATGTGGGAAGTGACGAACAAATCTATTAACATAAGTGAAGTGAGCATGAATGGGCTTTAACGGTAAGTAAAGACCTCTTTTTCATTGTTTTTGCTTCCACTCTACCAACCTCTTAAATCAGTTTTCTTCCTCATCTGCACTGAGAATTCTCAGCTATCGTCTATTACCACGAAGTCTGATAGGAGATTCGAGTCGCTCAGCTCAGATGACCAAGCCACAGCAGGCATTTGGGGTGGTGAATGAGTATGACAGAACCACGACTCTTCCCTATCACAAGTGTCCTGTGATTGTGTAGCTGTAATTTGAGGGTAAAAGAGTTGCTTATGGTGGCTTTAAAATATCTTTTCTGTGGCATAATGTGGACCAAATCCTCTAACAGACCTCGGCTTTTAAATTAAAGCCACATCAAAATTGGTTTGGCATGCATTCTTATGATAATGTCAGTTTCCCCCATCTTTTTTTTTTTTTTTTTTTTTTTTTTTTTTTTTTTTATCTGGCTTCTTT
>CAAKHG010010185.1:1328-19017 GCA_901007715.1 Dactylopterus volitans | reverse complement strand
TTTTTTTTTTTTTTTTTTTTTTTCCTCTTTTTTTTTTTTTTTTTTTTTTTTTTTTTTTTTTTATTCAGATGGCTACCTTAATGACTGTCAGCCCTGTAAGTGTTGCAGCAGCGACAGCATCCAATAAGGCTTCATTTAGACCCCACTGCCATTCAGAGTGAATGAGGGGGAACAAGAGGCCCTGTATGAGGAGCTGTGTGCCGGTCTGGTTCTTCATCAGCTGCGCGTGGCTGTTGGGCTGGTAATTACACACATTATCAGTCATTAACGCAGCCTGCCACGCAGTGTCTGACACAGGCAGGGAGTTAGGCCGCGGTGCGATGGGGAGACGGTTGATGGGAGTGGGGGGTGGGTGCATCGGGGCTGAGGACACCGTGACATACAGACAGAATGAGACAAGCCTGTGTAGACGGGAGGTTGCCAGACACTCATACAGTACAAATGCATGTAGTAATGTACCACATTTTCTATGAAATCACTGGCCCCATTGAGTAGGCGGCCTGTTTTTTTTCTCTTTGCTGCATCTTTCCTTGTTTTTAATCTCTATTTTGCCCTCTTTTTTTTGTTTTTCCCCCCGTATCTCCCACCTTTATCTCTCTTGAGCGCACTCGCTCTGTCAAATGGGTTCCCCTATGACAACGCGTTCCCTCCCCTTCTTTGCTTCCCTTTCTTCTTGTATTCGTCAGCCTCTCCCCTCACTCTTTCTACATCACACTCCATAGTCGTTCTCGCTCTCTCACTCTCTCACAAGCTCTTTGTGTATATCTTCTGGGCTCGCCCAAGATGCAAATGACACAAGAAAGTGATAAAAGTTGCATGTTGGCACCACCATCATTAAATATTAAAGACTCTCACCCCCCCACCCCTTTTTTTCCAAGAGAAGGGATGCCTGTGGATATTGCTTTCACATTACAGCACTGAGAGAGTGAAATTTATGAGGGACTTCATTTTGACTCCCAAGGTTTCATTTTTCTGTCTGTGTATTATATCATAGATGGAGCTGTTTATGGGGAAGTCAGGTTAATTGTGAGGAGCTGAAAAACTGTTTTGACAGAGGAAGCTTCATTATTCCCGTGTAGAAACTTTTGGATTCATTAACTCTTAGAAAACCAAGCAAGTTAGCAGTGACACATGGTTTATTTTGTCGAAGTTCTGTCTCTCTCTGTCAGCACAGTTTTAGAAAGTCAAGTCTTCTGATTGGATCAATTTATCATGTGAGACACTTTTTTGTTGGGGTGTTACATCACCGTTACATACGTTATTCTAATGCAAAGCATGACCCACTTTCTTCAGTTGTATTGTTCCTGGACTCAGTCCCACAAACCCTGTTTTCTATTCACTAAATGAGGATAAAAAAAAATCATTGTGTGCGTGTGTCCCTCTCCCTTGCTCTTTTCCACACACTCTGTGTATTTATGTGTCAGTGTGTGTTTGCATCATCTGTGGACTTGGTATTGCCGAGCAGTGCCCCAGTAAGTGTGTGTCATGACTGCATCCCAACATGGGGTATCGGCCTTTCTGCTGTGCTCATCCAGGCACAGCTAAAAAAAAAAAAAAAAAGAGAGAGATGAGGAGGAGGAGGAGGAGGAGGAAAAAGAGAGGGAGGAAGAAGAAGGGGCTTGTTGCTTTTAATTGAATTGTAAATGTGAGTGGAGGGGGAACAGGGCTGCTGCTAGCTGGGACAGACAACAGATGGAAGGCAGGGCCTGCCCTGCAGGGTGAGAGGGGTGAGAGGGGAGATGGGTGGGTGGAGGGCAGATAGATGGATGGGTGGGGGAAGGGTGAGGCAAAAAGGCCTAGTGCATGGAAATGACAAGGATCTGTGTCGTCTGGTGGGGTATGATTTCTTTCTCCACCTCTCCTTTTCTCTTTCTATTTTCTATCAAATCATGATTTCTTCTGGCTTTCCGTCTCTAAGCAAAAATGAGTCAGTGGAGTGAAACAAACTCCCCATGCTATCCCGGCCTGTTTATCAATATAATACTCTGCATCAAATATTAATATAAGCGTAAAAAGAAAATCACTTCACTTATTATATGATTTCCTGCTGTGCTTTATTGTTAATTGTGTATGAAAGCCTGAACAAACTTTGAACTAAGAAAAGGATTGATGTAAAACATAAATCAAGAATTGCTCCGTAGGAAAAGAAACATCCACAGAAAAATCCCCACCTTCCCCACCCCTCTCCGCCCATACACACACACGCACGTGCACACACATGCGCGCACACACACTCACTCACACACACACACACACACACGACCCCTCCCGTCCCTGTCTTCAAAGAGAGGAAAATTACCCCAGTCTGCCCTCCTCAGGTGAACAGGGCTTAGGGATTCTGTCACTGCACCAAACAGACGAGGTCAGAAACTCTCTCTCTCTCTCTCTCTCTCACTCACACACAAACGCACACACAACACCACTAGGTCAATACAGGCTTTACCCCTTGACTAGATTAAGGGTATTTGGGTTGTTTGTGCATTTGTGATGATAATAACTCCACATGGGGTTGCTTCTCATTTTATTGAACTGATCAACACCCCTGGCAGATCTGCCAGGTCTTATCTCAGCATTGATTTGCAACGAGTTCTAGGAAAGGTTGCAAACTGGAGCATATAACTTCTGGTCTGTCAAAGTAACACCAAGCTCACACACACTCAGCTGGAAATGATTATTTTCATGGATTCATTTTTGTGGGGATGCATTTTCAGTGACAAAATGTCCCCCCCTTCTAGTCAAGCATTGAGTAGAACAAGTGCCCTCGACTAAACACTTCCCGCAATTCCCTTATAGATATATGCATTTTATTTTTTATATATCATGATTTTTCCTCTTCTTCCATTTCTTAAAGACGATGCCTGTGATGGATACTCCTCATAACTGCCTCTGCAGGCATGATGTCACCGAGCTGCCTTAGTTAATCTCTCTCCTCCCAGACAGCATATTCACAGCCTTGGGGCTAGACCTCGCTCCTACATCTATCTGAAGCCAGCACATGCACTGTTGCTCTCCAATAACTCCGCTCAATTGCCCATCATTCCTCCTACTCTAACACCCTCCAACCCCCCCTCATACCTTTCAGAGCGCCGCCGTCCATCGCTGAATTTTTATTCTGTTATTAATCTATCGGATGCGTCTGCCAAATAATTAACCTGGCTGAGTTATTTATTCCTCTGGTGATATTTCTCTACCTGTGTTTTGAATGTCCTCTTGCTGCTGAAGGAGACCAAGGAGTGTGTGTGTGTCTGTCTGTCTGTCTGGCTGGCTGTGTGTATGTGTGTGTACCGGTCCCGAGGGACTTCAGTTGGAAAGGTTTGGGGCCTTACTTCAGCCTGGGCAGGCGGGGCATGGGAGATTCATGTGGCGGTATTACAAATGCACCAGTAACCTTTTCAGTTAATGAAAAAGAGGAGGCGCTAATAAAAGAGAATAAGCTGGAGAGGGACGCTTATGAGGGGACACCTGGGTCTGGGTGTTATTCCCATCGCATTTCTATTGGTACTCATATGCAGTGTTTTTACTGTAAACACACGCAGACACCCCCCCGGGCCCTCCGCCCCACCACCACCCTCTACACACACAGATATACGGCTAAGCTAACACATGCATCGCCTCACACATAAATAGAAACACACCCTCACCCACTCATAAACAGCGCAGCCAAACCTCGCTCCTCGCTGCTCGTGATTATATCCAGGAGAGAGGTAATGTGTTGCGCCTGAGGTGGGAGGCGGTAGATGGAGGAGACATGAGTGCTTTGGCCTTGAATTTCACCCAGGACTGCCTCCCCATCCTCCTGCTCCCATTCCCCTCTCATAGGAGAGAGCGCGCTGTGGGATGCTGGAGGCGAGCGGAGTGTTTAGGGACCCGCGCTCGCTGACAAACTCACCGAGCTCACTTCGTCTGGGACCGCTAAGCCAGGTGGAAGTGAGGTGCGTCTTTTGTCACAGCGGGAAACCATTCGTGTCATAAAGTGTTTGTTGTCCATAAAGGTTCTAGTTTGTACCTTTGCTTTTATGACAAGCTATTTGAGCACCAGTGAATCTTTTTATGACACCTCATTCCTGTTCACACTTGGCTTTTTGTGTCTTTCACCTCAGCCAAGGAGGTTACATCTTCTCACACACATCCGCTGCTTTGTTTAGTTGTTAGCAGGCTTGTGCAAAAATTACCAGGACGAATTTCACCAAACTTGCAGGAGGGACAGAACAAAGGCCAAAGATGAAGCCATTAAAACATAGGGGCTCTTCATATTGGAATGGGCAGAGATCTGCACTCCACAGCGTGCTCTTCTGTTGGTGGATGTTGTGTTATCGAATAAACTTCACCAAGGTGTTACTTTTGGTTGATATAAATGACCGTGATAGTACTAATGATGACCACTAGGGACAACGCAGTTACATACAGGCCTGACACTCTGCCTTTATTCGCTATTCTGGGTTTTGTAGTGGAGTAGAGTCATGTAACAGCACTTGACAGCATTCATGAATGTTTAGTCTGCAGAAGAAGAAGCAGCAGCAGGAGGTACAATAACATGTTTTAAAATATCTATATCCATCAGCTCAACTTTTATTTCATTTTTTTTTTCGAGTTTTAAGCATCCTCACCCTCATCCGCTCGCCTTCGTCCACAGTCCAGACATGATAAGATTCATTCCACTTATCATTCAGCCTACCCCTAACGATGAATGTGACCCTCACTTGCCAAGAAGCATGCAATTGCTTGAGAGTAAACTCTTGATAGTGAATGAGGCCTTCATGTGCTATCATATGACAACATGAAAAACACTCTCTGTGATGTGTTTTTTATACCCAGCCAAGTCCAGACAGGAGAAGGAAAAATAGCCAACAGCGACTAGGCAGCTGTTGGAGCCTGTCGACCTTGGGTGTCAGCCCGAGCGTAATTATTTTTCACGCATGCCATGTTGACTAGATGTACGCTGCTTGTGTTCTATTCATCAGGCCTCATCCTGTGAGGCATATGCACACACATGCATGAAAAACTTATTGAAATGTATCGACAGTGATTCCTCTGAGTTGTAAAAGTCTGGTCCAGATCTGTTTGGGGTTTGAATGAGGGAGGTGCATTGATTAATCAGAAGTTCAATCGCACGGAATAACTCCCATTATTCACATCATCAGTTGCTTTTGCTGTGTGCCAACTTGATCATCTCTTGCGTCCTCATTCTCATCCTTCATCAGCTGGCTGCACTTGTCATCCCATCCATCTGTCTGTCTGTCTGTCTGCCTGCGTCAGGAAGTCTGAGGCTCAGATGTCTACCATCTTCACGCCTGTCAAACACCATGATACAGCCCGGTATCTTATCAAATGTCTCTAAATGCCAGTCGAGGAGACAGGGGTAATATTAAAATGAGTGCAATTAAAATGGAAAGGAGCGGGGTCATGTCGGGTGAGGCCTTCAAATAAAAAAAGGCCTCTGAGCAAGCCAAGCAGTTTTAACCCCCCACCCCCCTTTTTCACTCCGCTCCACCCTCCATGCCTGCCCTCACTGCCTCTCCTCCCTCGTTCACTCTTCTGTCACCCTGAACAGAGGATTGACATTCAGTCGAGGACACCCCTGGCTGGCGGTTAAAAGAAGTGGAATTAATGTGCGAGTTGAAGAGAGAGTGGAGCGTGTGGGGGTAGGAAGGGGGCATAGGCTAGGTGGGGTGGGGTTGGTTGGTGGTACTGAATGACTGACACAGTTTTTGATGGAGTGCAGACATGGCTGACTCTTTTCCTATGCCTCTTCTTACTCCATTTTTCTGTCTATCTCCCTATCTCTATCCTCGCTCGCTGGGGTCGTCACCCACCGCCCCTCCCTGCCGCCCCTCCTATCTCCTCACCACTCTTTCCTCCCATCCTCTCTGGCCTTATTGTTTTACATCTCTTCATTCAGTCTTTTATGGCTGCTTCGTCCTCGTGCGGACCCATCTCGCCGCCGGATGATGGGTTCCTCCCACAGTTATCGCAGCTATTTATTATCAGCGTCGACCCACATCACATTTCTCTGACTTTGGGAAGATGGTTTTCACATTGGACCACTTTACTGACTCACCATATAACAAATCCACTGAGGAGCACACATAAACACATGCGCACTCACCCACAAAATGACACAGTCAGAGAGGAGGCCTCACATCTCTATATTACACTGCAGATTCACTAGACGTTGAAGTTCCACGTAGCATTTTAATGCTTCGTGGAGCTTTGACAGCTTTACTATATTTCTTAACTGAAATTGCTTAACACTTTTTTTTTGTTTTTTTTGTTCTGGGTTTGGGAAGTGGGAGTTAGTATCTTAGTAACAACTGGGTCAGTGATTATCTTAATGTGATGGAGGCTTAACCATTCCACACTGCTGACATATGGCTGCGTGCATGGGCAAATCATATTTTAGAGAGATGTGAGTCATTTGGGCGTGATGACATCACATGGATTCCTGGAGATACGGGGAGTTTTTAGGACTCTTATCAGGTTATTCTGTTTGAAGTCGGCGGTGGGGTGGGGTGGGGCCGGGGGTGGGATACTTCTGTCTACCAGGATTTGCTGTGAAATGGTTCTCAAGGCAAATGACATCAAATATAGTGGTGGTAGATGTTATGTTCCTCACGGCAACATCTTTCACCCCCCCAGGTTTAAAAAAAACTCACTCATGAAAAATGTTAACAGAGCTTCGCCTCTTTTAGCTTTCCCTTTGTTGCTGTCCAGTAAGGTAACCAGAAATCCTCTGGTGCAATACCTCTGTGAGTCATGTAGTGGGGGAACATGTTTTAGCACTTAACCTCCATAGTGCGAGCAGCTGTGGGGCCCAGAGGGGCTGTGTATTCAACAGAGGAAGGCTGGCTAATTAACTAGGCTGGCTTGATGATACAATAGCATCTTTTGAAACGGCCAATACATTTCTCGAGCAGTGGCTGTGCGTCTGCCGTGGCAAGGAGGGAGGGAGGAAGGACAAAGATGGAGGTTAAGCTCAAGTTTTTTTGTTCATAGTTTGAAGCACTGTATGCAAACACACACACGCAGCTTTTTTTTCTGGATGAAAGCAGACAACCTGTGCGAGAAAAACAGTTCGGTTTGCTAGCTCATTCGTCCCAGCTATCACACAGCACTGTAGACTGAGGCACTTGACGCTTTAAACACTGTTTTCCTGCAATCACAATAATTGCAGTTCAGTCAAGACTGCTCTCGTCCAGAACCATTTTAATTTGTTGAATTTTGAAGAGCCAGCTACTTGACTGTCTTCGGAAGAATGGCTTGATATCAAACAGCAGCCAGAACAGGCCGGCAGCAGACATGACATTTTATGAGCAAAACATGGTAACAAACAGACGCCGCTGATCTTGAGGAACACAAGTGGTAGTCACAAGAGCGCTGCCACTGATGTGTCAGGGCAGAGAGAGCCAGCACTGTTGTGACATTGTCTGAGGGTGAAAAAAACTGACACAATGCTGGGACAGAGAAGCGCAGAAATATGCTTTAACCATGGGTGAAAAGGCCCTCGGGTCTACTGTGACAAATCTTGTGCTTCTGGTTGATCTCAGGTGCTCAAGGTGCAGACTGGGAATAACAGAGCTGCTTTTCTCCGCAATCCAAGTCAGTGTCCCATCCAAATGATTCCCTACCTTTTATATTGAGGTATAATAATTACTTGTTGCTGCTTATAAGGACATCGTCAAGTTCACTCTCAGGGTTGGATGCTTCAAGTTTCTACATCGTATCAAGTAGCACCATTTATGCTGAATATGAGACAGATTGGCTCGGAAATACATGTGATGTCACAAATCCTGGCAATAGCCCCACCTCTTAAAATCATATTTTCACTGAGCACAGAGAGAATGTACAGTTTGAAATGTGAACACTGTAGGAGGGAGAAAAACAGTTTTACTATCATACTTTTACTAAATAGTACACATAAAATACATATAAACCAGTTGTTAAGACAAGCACTAACTTAACAACCACCTTATTTTTACAGTTCAAACTGTGCAGTTCCAAACTGTGCTTAATTTGAATTGTGAATAAATAAATTAAAATTTAAAAACAAAAACAAAAAAACACTGGTTCTAAAAGAGAAGCTAACAAAGAACAAATCAGCTCAGGGAGCATTTTCCACGGGGATTTCTCTCCCTTTTCAATTGTTTTTCTTTTTTTTATTTTCTTTTTTCTTTACAAAATATACTTTTGCAAGTTGATGTAAACGGTGAATGTGGTGGGGCTGGTGGATTTGCTGGATTTGAGGTTGCAGAGAGGAGACGAGCCTTGAGTGGAACCCCAGGTAGGCTCCACTCATTATGGATCGATCCTTCTGTCTCTTGTGTCAGGCCCTCTGCAGGCCTGATTGAAGTGTTTTTACCCGCGTTTCATGAGACTGTAAGAAAAAAATAAAAATCTCTGCCTCTTATTGATTTCAAAATGTCAAAACCTAAACCTTAAGAGGACCAGAACAGACTCCGAAATGCTTCAAGATGGGCTTAATGGCTGCAGAAGAAAAGCTGTTGGGAAAGTTTTACCCAGTTTATTCTTTCTGTAATGGTTTCCCCTTTGTCTCACTCATCAGAATGGATTTTCCGAAGGAAGAGGTAGGCGAAGCATATCACCCTGCCATAATGAGGCAGAAACTGTCAGTTAGGATAGCACCCCGTCTGGTTCGTTAAGGATTAGGCTGGTTGGGGAATGTTGTGAATTAATCCCGAGCGTCAGACATCACACCGGAGCCTTGCGCTGGATTAGTATTAGCTTTTGTTTGATTCATTGTGAATTAACCGACATAATCCACCTGGTGTCAGACACAATAAAAACACACCAACTGGCACAGAAACAGGAAGAGGCTTACCGAGAACAACAGGCATGACTGCCATCAGTCAGTTAACCTGCAAAGCTGTGCAATCAAATTATATAAATGTCCTTATTCTCCTCATGAATGGCATTTTGCCATCTGATGAATTTTTGAAAAACCTCTCTCCCCATCTGTGTATGTTCAGCGACGTCGGAACACATCAGAGATTGAAGTGTGTCGTTAATGCCAATGATACATTTACACCCAATCCAGCTTCATTTACCAGACTTAACATTAATATTCTGATTTCTTTTTTTTTTTGTCTGTCCTCTGATGAAGACACAAAACGGGATATGGCTCAGGTGAGTCCTGCTCGGCCCCACAGTAACAGATTGGTTACTGGAGCTTCCAACCATCAGGCCTGGAGGTACGTCATCATTCTCCTGGCTGAGGCTGAGAACCTGCAGCTGAGGAGGAAGACATGCTGGGAACACCTGCTGGGCTCCCTGCTTCTGCTTCCCTCCTCGCTTCCATCTCTCCACCCCTCCCATGTCACACCTCTCCTGAGTCTGTCGCTGCCTCTCCTTTCATCTGCACCTCCCCCTCCCCTTCCTTGTCCCTCCAACTCCTCCTCCTATTTGCTTCACTCCTCCATGTCTTTATCCACGCTCTGTCCAATCACAGGGATGACCTCCTCAGGTGCTGCTCTTCCTTATATATTGTAATGTGCCATCTCTGTGTTGGACAGAACAGGGCAAGAGTGATACCACTGAGCTTGCATATAGAATTAGAGGACTTTTCACACTCCGATTTCACTTGAATTAAAAATGACTTCCATGAGTGGAATGTCCTTATACCTAAACAACAATATAGCTTGTTATTACTTTTGGGTAGAGTTTCACGCAAAGGGCTGATTATGCGAATAATCAGTGTAAAAGCTCTTGGGTTGACTCACAAATCACTAGCTACACTAGCGACACTAACATTCTACATATAGCAACATTATGACAGGCTGTAAATGTATACAAGCAGGGCCAGAATCGCTTAAATATTTGTACCTAAATACTGTAATTGAAAGAGGGCTGGATGAAGGGCCTGATGTTTACTGTGCAGAAATAAGAGCAGTATCAATTTTTTCCTCCTTCGTCTCAGTAACAAAGTATGCCATTAAAGGATGCACTTTATTGAGCACAGCCATACACAGTCAGATTTCTCAAGACCATGTCGAGACCTGCCCCAAAATCCAAGTTGGGTGAAATTCAGCCCATTTGCTTTTTTCTGTAATCCTGCCAACAAATAAAAAAAAACGATGAGTGAAAAAAGAAAATAAAAAAAACAAAACTTGAAGTATTAGTTTCTGTCATTATAACATTGTCGAACTACTGCTGGACCACCCAGAAAGATGGTTTTTGCATAAGCTTTGAACAAAAGACCAATGTGAGTCTTGAACCTTGCTGGTTATTGGAGGGGGGAAAAAAACGAACAAACAAAAGAAAAACGTTTTTTTTATTCCCTCCCCGTCCCCTTAACTCAAATGCTTTTAGCAGTCTTACAGGACACTGCAGACCATAACTGAGTGAGGTCAGTTGTATTTGTGGGGTCAGAGCCTGCAGATGCAGCAGCCCCAGTCAAGACTCCCAGCACTCAGACTGAGCCTTCTCAAAGCCCAATCACTCAAAGTGGAAGCTCGTGGTCCCTGCAGGATGACTGATACTTATTGCTGGTTTCACCATCATCATGTTTAGACAACCTTAATATATTATGCAGGATCCAATGTTTTTTTGTGTGTGTGTGTGTGTGTGTGTGTGTGTGTGTATGTGCAATATAGTCATACATGTTGTAGACTGGAAGTAGATGCATCAGTCACAAAGGGCACGTGAAGGATGATTGGCTGTCTTCCCGTATGTTCCGAATGGAAAAACTGTCATAGATTTTTCAATTGATTACACATCCTCTTGTCGCGCTCATAATTGCATAAGAGTCAAGGCAAGCTGGATTTCTGACCAGGACGTTCAATCATTTTTCATCTATTATGAAGCATACACTCAAAACTCAATATTGAAAGAAATGTTTAATCAAGTCTGAGGTGTCATCATGATGAAAAATTGAACACATTAATAACACTTCACTGTGTTTTTGTCCATCTTTGGGCTAACACGAGTCAAATTCTTGATGTCCAGGCCATTTCATCTTTTTCTGCATTTCTCCTTCTAGACCTCGAGTGTGGCTTCATGCCCTCTCATCTGCGCTTGGATTCGTTACATCAAAAATAAGGACATGTCTTTTAATGCTCCAGACTACTTGATGTCTGTGGCTTTCGTTCTGATAGAAGATGAAAGGGAAATAAAAAAAAAATCTGCAAAAAAAAAAAAAAGAATCTTAATTCAGTCTGCTCTATTATCACGCAGATCATAGAGACATTCATAAAAGGGTCCCACAAATAAAAAGGGGGAAAAAAATGAAACCTTTTTACCAGCAGACCATGGCACAAGTGGAGGCACTTTAAATGCAGAGTGGTTGGTCGGTCAGTCAGTCAGTCAGTCAGTCAGTGTGTCCTCCCGTCTCGCAAAGTGCAATGCGGGCGAGATAATGTCAGTCCCCACGTCATTTTCTGACCCCTACTGTGTGTTCTGTGGAAGCAGAAGGAGGCAGAAGGAGGCAGGTTGCCAAAAGCTTTCAGGGTTGGTGGAACAAAATGTCTCAATGGGTCTTGTTTTATTTCCCTCAAGTAGCATTCAACACCTCCCCATCACATTTGCGCGGAAAACCTCCCATTACCATGTGATTCAAATCAAACATCGCCTTTCATTCATTGTAAAAGGGCACCCAGAAACGTGTAATTATTTTCTCTCTCTCCCCTCCCTGAGATCAAAGCCCAAACAGGAGCGATTACATGGAGTCAGGCCGTCTTTGAAGACGCTCTTCGGTTCCTCTCTTTCTGTTTGGTTACTGTATAAACAGGGCTGCGAGACGCCACCGCGTGCAAACCTCCCCTCAGCCTAGTGGACGCTCGCGGAGCGAGGCAGGTGTGCCTCTGTTTACAGGCAGCCGCTGTTAGCATGGTGTACTTCAACCCTGACCCGTCCCCCAACTCTCCCTGCCCGTCTCCCCCTCTCTTACTGTCTGTCTCTCTCCACAGCTCACTTTCTCTGTCTGCTGTCGTAAAAAAGACGGCAGCAGCCTCCACCTCATCTCCGTTCTTCTCTCCTTGAACCCTGGCTGTAAAAAAAATAGTTTTACGTGATCTGTTTTTGGTTTGTGTGGTTAGACATGGCAAGAATGAGAGATGAGCTGATTGCAGTGTTTATAAAGGGTGAGCGTAAAGCAGAGGAGATTGAGACTGAGGAACCATGCAGAGGATACACTCTCTCGCGTGTCATAGGAACCATGCTGAAAGATTTCTTTTTAATTTGGCAGTCCAAACATCCCGGTTTGCCCAGTGCTTTACCTTCTTCCAGCTGTATATTTACAGTAAATGGATGACTGAATTACAGCGAGGAACGGCGAATCAATTCCTGTCATCTCTCTCTTTCGTTCTGTTATTTTTAGGTGGAGCGCAAACACTTTTCACAACTGAAAGTGAACACCATTCAGTATAGCAATGCCAAGATTTCCTAAGACCTTCCAGCTGCGAGAGATATAGTGTAACAATAATAAGACAGGGCAACAATTTCTGTATAGCCTGAGATTTACATGCATTTACCATGGTAATTATTTGAGGACTAGAAGCTGAACACACTTTTTTGTACAGTATAATAAAAGAAAAAAAAATGCTTTTGTTTTCAAGTTTTATAAATAGTTTTCATAATCGTCTTGTTCTTTTTTTTCGCCATAGTCATCTATATTTTAGAAAGTCTGGAAACCGAGTGAACAAGAGCAGAGTTAGATCCACCACAGACGATGAGCTTTGATTGGTGAACCTGGCTGCAATATTGCTCATGCAAATCTCCACCCGAGACTTCTCTCCCTTTTTTGCGTGTTGCAGTAAATTAAGTAAATATAAACTGTTCAACATTTATGAGCTCAAACTCCAAAATGATCCGCTTGGCTTCAGTCTCCATTGTTTGAAGTAGATGGAGAGAGTCGAACCCCTGCTGTCAACTGGTATTTCGGTGGTGTAATTGCACAAGTCTAGCTCATAACTATAAATTCCCACAATGCCATAGGCTTGCACTTGCATAGGCTATGTGGCGCAGGCTCCTCGTCGACCTTGCGCAGAACGATTAATTGACCTTTGGGGCAGTCTCTTCTGATGACATAAATAAAAATCAAAAGCCTTAAGGAATATGACCAGTTTACTGTCTGAAAAAAGGGAGTGGGGAAAAAAAAAGGGGTCCGCTTGCAACACACATACACACGCACGCACGCACACGCAAAGCGGCACGCCGCCCTCCTCAGTCCACCCAACTTTTGCAGGAATGCTGTCTAACATCAGAACACAGAAAGCTCTGTCACAGGAGGAGCGAGACGCTAACCATTAGCAAAGTTACGTCAGCCCAAGCGCAGGGGTCAGCACGGTCAGACAGACCACCCAACAGCCTGGTCATCAAGGACAAAAACGCAGAGGAGGGAGAAGGGAGAAGAAGAAGAACGAATGAGGGATTGAGAAGAAAAAAAGGGGGGAGGGAAGGAAGGAGGGAGAGAGGAAAGGATAATGGCTATCTCCTTTCAGACAGTCCTGCAGAAATGTGCTGAGATGACACAAGCTTTTGCGTGCGGTGTGTGTGTGTGTGTGTGCACGTGTGTGCGCGTGTGTGCTTGCACGCATGGAGCCACAGCCACCATCTGCATTATAATGGTACAGCTCATTGTTGCGTCTGACTCCATAAAGGTGTACATGTCGGTGTACTGTATGCGTGTTCCTATGAGCAAATGTGTGGGTCGGCTTTTCCTCCCTGCAGACTGATGACAGCGTCCGGTCTGCTGCTCAGACACTGAAAGCAACACCTCAGGCATCACGGGCGTTACTTGAAGCCTCATGTTTTTCAACAACCCCAGCTTTGGTTATTTGGGTCGTCGTGACATGGCAGAGTAATTGGTTTGCACAGTTCACTCCCCGCATTTGACGACCTGCCCCATTTACTGTCTGAGTGCTCGGGTCAAGCTGCTTATAAATCTTTCAGTGACTTGATTAATTGTCTCAAAAGTGCTCCTCTGCCAGGTAAATAAATAATGAGCAAAGTGATGATTTCTATTGTTGTCCGGTCGGGAGATTGACCGGCCAAGAGGTCGACTGTGAAAATACCTGAGGAAAAGAAGAGCAAATAGAATATTTAAGGCGGACGAAAGACATAAATTTGTCTCTGGAGGTGGTTTGGTGTAACGTTCAACTGTTTGTTTGCACATTTGTGCAGAGGAGCAGAAATCTCTTCCCACTTAAATGGAAATCAGCTTTTCAGGGCTACTCAAGGCACGCGCAAAATAATAGTACAAGAAATATCTTTTTTGTTAACGGATGACTTTCAGTTTAATTGAAACTTAAGGCTTCACCTTGGCTTTTCTTTGCCTGACAAAGCTCTCGATTCATCGCCCTATCATTGCTGCGTCGAGGATTTAGGAGAACGTAATGACAACCTGCCCCCTGGTCTGGCAGACCAGCAGGGGGCAGAGGTGTGTGCGTGGGCGGGTGGCTGCTCTTGTGTGTTCTTGGAAGGTTGATTCCTCCTCCACCTCCACTTTAATGACATCAGAGAGGAGACAGTAGTTCGCTGCTGGATAGCATACCAAACAGGAAGACGCTTCCTCTCCCTCATACGCTGTCTCCTTGGGTATTACAGCTCAATATGAGGTGTTCTGTTTGGCCTGGCTGGGTTTTAATAAAACCTGACAAGGATTTATCACCTGTTCACGGCGCTATGTGCTGCCACTCTGTCAGACAGAGGTGGTGTTGGAATGCAGCAGTCATAATCGCCTCATATTCATGTATTTGCAAGAGAACTGAACAAGGCGATGATGTTGGCTGAAGGAGTGAATACATTAAGGGGTGGGCTGTCACTTTCTTTCAGTAAAACTGTGTGTGTTCATCCTTTAGAAGCCCTCCCTGATTGAGATACGTCAGTGTTCATGTGTCTGCTCCTTGTCATGTACTCTATTAATGAAAAAATATCGAAAGTTCATCATTGTCGGGAAAATGAGGTTACGCAAACACCTGTGGACGTGTCGGACAGTATATAAATGACTGAATCCTCATATAGACAATGGCTGTCTCACATCAGAATGTCCTTTGGAGAGGTTTCATTATCCTCTTTCCATCTACCCCCCTCTACCTCTCATCATTCTCTCTCCTTTCTTATGCACTCCCAATCCCTCTCTCCACCTCATCGTCATTTCTGTGTGTGCTTCTCACCAGGCATCCCCACTGAGGACTTCCTCGGGACTGTTGCTAGGTGATGGCCCCCTGATTAACAAACGAACAAGGGGGGGCAAAAGGGAGGGAAGGAGCGTGTGTGTGCGCGCGTGTGTGTGCGCGCGCGTGTGTGTGTGTGTGTGTGTGTGTGTGTGTGTGTGTGTCTGTGAGTGTGTGCACACGCGCGCATGTGTGGCTCTTTCTCTGCAGTTATCGCTAATTGACAGCTGCCGGCCCTCAGGGCTGTATTCTAACCCCATGCCCCCAGTGTAATCGGAGGGCAGGGCTCTGTCGCCCCCCAGTAGGAGAGTGAGGAGACTGGGGGAAAGGTGGGGGCAGTGCTACTATGGCTCTGGCCTTATGGTGGGGCAGCACGTTGCGAGAGCTGTTTGTATAAGCAAAAAAGATGTGGCGAGGTGGGGAGAGACTGGGGGAAGGAAGGGATGGCTGGGCAACAACAGGAGAATGGGGTGAGAGGTGAAAATTAGATGGGGAGCAAGAGATAAGAGAAGGACATCAGGAGGCCAAAGAGTTGTATGGGCGCTGAGATTAGAAAGGAAAACATGGTGGAGGGTAGGAGAGGAGACAACAGAGGGTGGAGGGTTGAGGGCATGCTGTCTGAGGGAGGGGGGTCCCCAGCTTTTCCTCAGTGCCAGTGTGCCGGCTCAACACCATCTGGAAGTATTCTCATACACTGGCCAACTCTTGCTCTCCAACTAGGACAATCTGATTATTCAGCCCCTCCTCCTTCTTTTTTGCAATAGAGCTCAAATTAAAATGAGATTATTGTGATCGTACTTTGGGCTTTGAGGCTGATAATGAGTCAGGGGTGCACGTGATTGTGGCTGTATATGAGGATCTGGGTGATGTACACCGCAAATGTTTGCCAACTTTGGTCTCAAGTTTGCTTTCGTCTGAAAAGGCGCTCAAATATTTGCTTGGGTTGCTTTCAGTCAAAAAAATTGAAAAACTGTCAAAGACACCGAGTCATTTTCAGGAATTGTAAAGCTGAGACTATTCTAATCAGAAATTGTCAGTGATTATTAAGCAGGGGCTTTCATATTTAATATTTAATATCTGTTGAGTAACACTGTAATTGTTCTTTCATCATTAGCACTTTGAAAGCCGGCTGAAATAAGTAATGCTTTTTCATTATAAGAAAAGTGGCAGAAAGAAATCAAACAGCGGATGTGTACATGCTGCTGAATATTAAACGTCTCCTTGCCATTTCGCAGGCTGCAATCCAAAAAAAGCCCCTAGTCAAATATTAACTGCTCTTAAATGTATAGTGTGACACAGAAACTGCAATACATCATAATAAATTCAAAGTAATGGTGGTAAGAAGCTTTTAATACACTTATTCCAGCACGCTCATCACAGCCTCTCTTATGTAAAAATGCTTAGTAAGAGCACTCCATGCTCTTAGAATCCCGTTAATATGCATACAAGTAGTTTCTATTGAATGTTCAAACATACAGCAGCACTTTGGTGTGGTACAATACGGAGGCCATGGATTTAGGATCCCCATACAGTACACACTCTGTCATCGTCACTCTGCGTAATTAGCACAAGTGATTATTTTCACAGGAATCATAAATTGAACTACAGTGAAGGACATGTTTGTCTCATGATAAAGCTGCATCGCCTCCACCGTAATTATCTTCGTATTACTGCAATTATTTGAAAGTGCGCAAAACGAATTATTCCCTTTCCCCTAACTGCTGCACTGATCTAGTTTCAGCTGCAGCTCAGGCCTGTCACACACAGTCTGCCTCTATGTCTTCATGCAGACTTTGACATTGCCAAGCAATCAATAGATCCTCAGCACAGAAATGCATCTCACCCTGATTATAATGAAGATAGCTGGTCATTTAAAATGCTAATGGCCAATTTCACCTAATAAGAGACATTCAGCCCAGCAGTTCATTAAAATTTAGAGGTGGAAAAGTCTATTCCAATTAAGTTTCACCCTCTATCCCCCCAGCGCAGAACCCATTAGATTTTAAAAAATGTTGAAATGTCCC
Source organism: Dactylopterus volitans (assembly GCA_901007715.1). Taxonomy (NCBI): domain Eukaryota; kingdom Metazoa; phylum Chordata; class Actinopteri; order Syngnathiformes; family Dactylopteridae; genus Dactylopterus; species Dactylopterus volitans. The sequence goes on along the minus strand of CAAKHG010010185.1, from coordinate 1,868 downwards.
ATCTCATGATCTTAACACTCTGCATAGGAAGCGCGCTTAAAACTTCAGTGGAAGATCACTGAACAAAGGCAGCATTGAGGAGTTAGCTTATGACCTCATCTGCCACATTAAATGTGCATAGCACAGGTTTCAAATTTCAATGCACTCTTCAGTTATTGGTCCATCTTTTATTTTTTGCCCTTTAAAAATCCCGGACATTTATGACCCTATATTAATTTATTCGTTATTATGTTGTAGTGAATGATTTGGTCATGACTCAAAGTGAAGAAAATAGTCTTTGCCCTCCAGCACAGCAATCCAAAATATGGCAAAAGGGAATGTATAATGAGTGAGACACGAAGACAATTCTTAAAATCTAATTCTATTTAACCATAAAATGACATTTTTCACAATCATTTTTGATGTGTCATTCCCAGTCAGCACACTGAACACATGTTCTTGCACATTCTAACTTGAACTGATCGCGCTGGGTCTCCTGCTCGCAGTGCACAACACCTCACAGTGCTGGAAGCTATAATGGAGCTCAGAATTCTTAGTGGA
>CAAKHG010010180.1:1760-14748 GCA_901007715.1 Dactylopterus volitans | reverse complement strand
GTAACCATGACCGGGCAAAGGCCACCGAGCTCCTAAACATCACACACTGAGGGGGCTTGTGGCAGCTAAAATCCGCAGCTTCCTGTGTAGCTAACATGTGACAGCTCCTTACACTATTTGTTTCGATCTGACCTGTAAATATGTGAAAATTTTTTTTATTTTTGTATGAAGTGGAATAAGCACATTCATCAGAGGATTCGTGTTATTGACTTGCATCAGTTTACATAGATATGCACTCAGTGATATCTGTCAAGTCAAAGCCAGGAACTCTTGCTGACACCTCAAAGGTGCCTTTGAAATGTACACTAAAGAATGAGCATCAATTGTCACATTTGTTTCCCACAAATATTTCAAAGTTATGTCAGTAATGTAACAAAATCTTAACGAAAATGAAATCAGTTTCTCTGCTGGCTTTCAAAAACGCTGCCTTTTGTAAGCAAAATCAGTGCTACTCCAACTCTCCTAGCCATGTGCTTTGTCCTCACAATTATTGCTATTTAAGGTAAGCTGATTATGCCCATATCTGGTTTCCATAGCAATTCCTTTGCATGGTTTTCACTTTCTGAAGCCTTAGGCAGGCTGTGTTGTGCAGCAGTATAGACCTGCTCCGCTTTTAATTGTGTGGAGTTGGTTGTTAATCCTTGGTAAGATGATTAAACCATTGCTGAAACCCATAGACTGTATAATATTAACATTCTATGCTGAAAACGCACGCTTCTCGGCTTATATTTGACCTTCAGCGTCTCTGTGCAGGTTCTTCATGACCGGGTACCTGCCGCTGGGCTTTGAGTTTGCAGTAGAACTCACCTTTCCCGAGTCAGAGGGAACCTCGTCTGGGCTTCTCAACTGTTCAGCTCAGGTCAGTTATGCCATCATGTCGTCCACAATTCCTCTGGAGACATAAAAACATAGTGATACGGAATAATACAGCCAACGTGACGGTTTGGTGTTGTGAGCATGTCATCACTGTTATTGCAGATCTTTGGAATCATTTTCACCATCTGCCAGGGGAAGATTATCGATAAATGGGGCACTTTGGCAGGAAACATCTTCCTTTGTATCTTCCTGCTAATAGGAACAGGTCTGACTGGTGAGATGGTAACCTTTCCTCTCTGTCCTCAGCATACTTAAACAAGCCAGAATTAATGTTTGACTCAGGTCAGCTGTTCCCAAATGTGCATGGACGATTATTGACTATTATGTATATAATGGCAATGTTTCATTATTTAAAACCTTGGGGTGTTGTGTTTTCAGCCCTTACCTTACTGGTGCCCATAGTCATATCTTTCACAGGGTAAGGTTGCCCCCTAGAGGCTGAATGCGTTAGTTTCATATAAACATTTTTTTTTTTTATCATTTAAGCTGAATGAATGATGTCATGAAAGACATAATTAAATGAAAAGTTGGTCATTCAACATATTTTTTAATGCACCATTGCCATACCAAAAAGGATGTCCTTTCTCTGCAAATTCAACTTTTGTGTGGTTCCTGCCCGACATCCTGCACACCGAATGAACCGAAAACGGGTCATTCACCACAGCTGACCACTTCAATTACATAAATGATGCTGGGTCTCAGTTTCCAATTGGAAAGATGGACATTTTGCAGAATTCATTCAACTGATCTTTCAAGATGTGTTGTGCATGGTTTCCTATTTTAGTCTAAAATACATCGAATTACAGACCTGAGAAGGTATTCCACACTCATTAAATGCTGATATTTGTGTAAACGCAGCAGTCGGAACCACAGCTACCACAACAGAAAATGTTTTTCCACCCTCCTTTATGTTTATTGCAGCACTCATCAAGTCCGACCTCCGACGACAGAAGGCCAACCTCCAGGCTGAGGTGCAGACGCTGAGTGTAAGTACCGTTATGAAAACAGAGGTGGGATCTTCACATCGCTGTGGAGCGGAAATGTGTCAAGATGCAGCCCCTCTGCAGGCGTCACGCTGCAGCCTTGAGCTGCTTCATGCATGCACACAAGCGAGTGCAGTGGAAATGCGCTGCTCCCTTGGCACACTAAAAACATCATGCCCTCCGTCTGACAGCTCTCCGACCGGCTCGAACACGCATCCTTGAGCATGTGCACGAAAAATATGCCTGCATGCATGTCTTATAAACTAATGCTGCGAAAACCTAATTTTTGTTTAACACTTGCAAAGACGCACTTAATAGACTTTCACATAGGTGCAGTTGACAGCTGTCAGACATCTGCAATAATCTTTTTTTTTTTCCGGTTTTCGCTCTAAGTCATGACACCACAAATTGATTTTTAAAAAAAATAAATCTAAAGCCACTTAATTTATTTAATAATTTAATGATGCCAGTCCTCATAAACAATCAAGGTGTAATTTAACATATTAAATTATTAGGTGGTTGTAGGAGCCTAAGTCCTATTTGAGTTAATAAATACTTGAATAATAATTTAAGTTGTGTATAAAATATATATTTGTGTTATTAGGATAAAGATCTAGCTATTTACATTATATACAGTTGGATAAATCCATGTTTATAAGTTCATTTCACTTAAAAAGAAGTGTGGATATTTTCAAGCTTTAAAACGCGTATCGAACCTTTAATTGCGTATTGAGCTGTGTGCGTAGTGCACCTGGGCAGTCAATCATATCAGGCATCATGGAGTGGAGCCACACAGGTTTTTGACCTCGCTGTCTCGCTGTTACTTTACTAGATCACTAGCTGTTTAACTTGCTAGTTTTTTCTCGCTCCTTTTTTATTTTTCATCGTGTTGGACTGTAACTTATGTTTTTCGAAGTAAACAACCTAAAACGAACGAGAGGGCTCCGGAGTTTTTCCTGATTTACAAGTGGATAACGAGGGAGGTGAGCATCAAGCTCATTGCTTCACATAGGAAACTACAGTGGTTACCACTGTTGCCTCATAGTAAGAAGGTCGTTGGTTCAATTCCCGGCCTGGGATCTTTCTATGCATGCTCTCCACGTGTCTGCGTGGGTTCTCTGCAGGTACTCCGGCTTCCTCCCACCTCCAAAAGCATGCTGAGGTTAACTGGCTACTCTAAATTGCCCGCAGGTGTGCGTGCGAGTGTGAGTGGTTGTCTGTCCTTCATGTGGCCCTTCATGATGAGGGGCCACATCGTCCAGGGTGTACCCCGCTGTTCGCCCCTCGTCAGCTGGGATCGGCTCCAGCACGACCGCAACCCGTAACCGGAATAAGCGGAAGACGATGAGATGAGATTATTATATAGTATATTACTGAACCCATGTAGTATTCAGTCGGGGGGGAAACCAGCTGCTCAAAATCACCTTGGAACCAGCTGTTGTTTTGTTGTTTCAAACAACTTGGCAACTCCTCTTCCGTCATTCTTCCTTCTTATTTATCTCTCTCAAGTGCCTCTAAAATGGAAAACTCCAGTAATCCTGCACACAAACACAACTGATAAATTAATGGATGGTAAGATTGAAAATAATAAAAAAAAAAAAACAATGAGGAAAAAAAATCTAAAGTTTCATTGTATTCTTTGAGATCCACTTTAAGCGTGGGGGCAAGCTCCAGGTGTGTGTGTGTGCAGTGGTTTCTGGGAGCAGGCTGCTGTTTGCCGCTGTTTGCCGCTGTTTGCTGCTCTTGCTGCTGCTGGTGGTGCTGGTGGTGGTGCTGGTGGTGCTGGTGGTGGTTGTGGTGCTGGTGATGCTGGTTGTGGTGTTGGTGATGGCGATGGTGGTGATGTGGAGGAGATTCTGAAGGTTGAGGTGGCTCCTTAGCGCCCCTCGGTGGTGTGACACACAAGCTATTGTTCCAGCCTGCAGGCTCGGAGTCTTCGGCGCAGGATTACGGGGCCACATCGTGCGGCGGCCACTGGCAGCGGCAGTCTTGACATAAACCCCACTACCTCACAAAACCAAAACACACACCTGCGAAGGTAGGGGCACACACTCCTCTGAGGCTTCGACACAAATACTCTCATCATGATAAAAACCTCACAGGAGTTTTGAAACTTCCAGGCTGTTGCACGTCACACGTTCACTGGGCGGTGTTCCCGAAAGCATGACATTTATTTTTCTTAATAGTGGTATGACCAATTCTGGAGCCTGTTACACTTAAGCTGCAGTGCCACAATGAGATCCTAAACAGGTTCCCTAGCCACTGAATGAAAATCATCCTGGAATCTCATGCTAAGTTTGGTAGACAGTTCCTCATTCTCCTTTTCTGGCCTGGAAAAAAAAATGTAAAACTGAGTGAACTGTATTGATGAAGGATGCATGCATAGGATGTAGTTTGGTCTGTGTCAGCGTCAGTGACAGTGATTCTTTTCCCCTTTTTTTACAGAAAAAGACAGCTGATCTAGAAGGAGGCATCTCTGCTGAAATTGTGAAAGAGGGGAAGTAATAAAGACGTTTCTCTTCTTCAGAGGAAAGAGACAAAGCATCAAACACTGACATCGTGTACAGATTTACAACCAAGAAATCCTGACTTATTAACCTTCACACGCATGCGCACATTACCACCCAGTGAGAGGAAAGCTGCTGTGAAGAGTCGGCATGGTGGAGACCGAAACAGTCAACATATCAGCCTTGACCAGGCACCGCGAACGCAGGAGGAGCCATCAGACCTGCTGTATCGTTGATGTTCACTCTGATCTTGAACTCCAGACACTTGCACTAGTATCCCAAGTGCAACTTAGCTCGCTCGGAGCAAGCACAAGGAAGTCATGCACAAGAACGCCGCACTTTGAGCCTCCAGGAGTTTTTAGAAAACATTCATTTGATCACTTTTGACATTTTAAATGTCGGCGGAGCACAACCGCCACTCTCCTTTTATACTCTTTCATTGTTCATGCTGTGTGTAGCCTAGCGAGCAGTATTTAAACTTTGCGTGTTGCCTAACATTGGGCCAGTATGCTGTGTAACTGGAATCATTCTTCACCTCACTGAAGGTTTAATCTTGAGTGTTGTGTTTTCAGAATAATTTCACTACTGTGACATGTTTTCCTGTCACGGCAGCCGGGTGGACCTGCAGCTCAACAAGGTTTTCCCACCTCACGTCCGCCTGCCAGTTCCAGTCAAATGGAAGTGTAACTTTGGAACACCGCTAACGACCATTACGATTGATGCTGCGCATCTGAGGCCGCTTTGGTGGTGATCGCAACAAGGATTTTGTCAGAGGACGGAATTTGGTAATCGTATAAATCTGGATTGACATCTGAGAGGCAGTGAATCGGATCTGTTGCACAAAAATATTGTTTTTATGCGTAATACTTTGTATTTGTGTTACTGAGACATGAAGAGTTCATTTGACAAAAACACTAAACTCCATACTTAAAATGGATAAACAATTGCTAAGAAATGTGAATAAAATTAATCAAAATTTTATATATTTTTGATTTTATTTTTTTACCTTGTTCATCCATTTTTTGAATGGCTTTTACCTCACACGTAGTTGACGCTGGTAGCCTTGTGGTAGTTTGCTAGAACTTGTTTTACTTGAGGCATCGACTTGTACTTCGGTGATTTTAGCTATTATGATCAGTCATGTAATCGTGGAAGGTGCTAGTTATTCATTCAGTAGCATTTTATGACAATTTGCATTACTGTGAAGATGTTTCTACTCCTCTGGTGTTTTTGCCTTCAGTTTGCTGTTCAGGTCTGGACTTACTTTTTTTTCTTTTTTTTTTTTTTTACTGCTGTAGACACAGTAGAATGTTTTTATGACAATGAAACAATGAGTAAAGCTTTAACACACCGCTGAGTGGACTCAATGGAGTTTCTGTGCTGTGAATGAAATTCTTCTACAAAGTGTCTGTGGATATGAGAACATGTTGAAGAACGCTGAAGAACCTCACAACACACCTGCGGCTGTCGTCCACATCCAAATCCATCCGATAAAACAATATTCACAGATCTTTGAAACAAGTGTTAGCAGATAATAACCTCTCATTTCTACATATATGATGCAATCTGGGTAAAATATGATTCTAAATGTTCATCAAAAATAATACAAAAAAACGGTGCTTCATATTAACTGCGTCCTTTCAGAAGCTTTCGTTTTTCCATTCATGCATGCATAAATGCAAATAATTCTAATAATACTGTAACAGAATACATGGAAATCTTGGAGGCAAAGTACAATAATTTAATCCAAAAATAATTTTTCACATAACTTCAAAAACTTTTCACAGCACAGAAGACAAAATAAATGCCGATATCAGTGATTATGATATTCTATAGATTTGCAATCAGCCTTACCGGGTATGTCTGAGCTAAAAACTTTTTGCAAGATCTTTAATTGTATATTTTTATGATTGTGTGACGCCCATAATAAGAGAAAAAAACATGATCCTTTTGTCTCATTCAAAATATTTAAAAAAATGTCTGGTTTACATGAGGGATTAGAATACATTATTTATCAGTGAATGTACTCAAACTCAAGTATCTTCCCAACCTTGAGAACATAATTAATAAGCACTTTCTAAACTTTCAGGAAAAAAGACAGAAAGAGGTGAAATAAAAAAACATGTACTGAGTGAATGAAAATCTTCCCGTTTCTTGAGTCCTTTCAGCACATTCATATTGTTTGTTCAGCAGTCTAAAAGCTTATTCAACTAGAGGACCTCAAAAAAAATGTAAAAACCGCACACACGCATCAGCGGGCGCCACTCGGCTGTGACGCCTTTCATTACGGAACCCGTCTTTGAATTTTTCCTGCATATCAAAGTTCAATGTTTCATGCAAAATTAGTCTCTGGCCTTCCCTTGTGACTGACGCGCCAGCTGCCAGTTTGGAACATGCAGTATTTAGGACAACCCTGATGTAGATGCATATAGAAAGTTATAGTCACAGAAGGAAATTTGCGGACATAGACATCTCATGTTCTTCAAGGCAGGAAGCAGCACACTGGGACCAGTCCAAACATGTCCGATGAGATCACAACGCTGGGATTCAATTACGTTTCTTCTGCCGTGCTCCGACTTCCTCTTGTGTCTCTGGAATACACTGAAAACCAATCAGCATTCCGATGACAGAGAAACCTGGGAAAACAGCAGAGGCCATCACGTTTTAAATGAGAAACGAGGGGTGTTAATTCAACTTTACACTTCCAATTTCACAATGGGAATCTAGCTCATTCAATGATGACGGAGAGGGATATTTTCACATTTCAACTACAGTCCATACTTACTTGCCACGATGAGAGGCGCCATGACCCCGATAGTCAGCGGCGCAGTCTTGTAGATGAAAGCCTCTGACAGAAAATGGCCCAAGGCCAAAACGAATGTCCACAAGGTGATGTGGTACAACCTGCAGGAGCCAGCGCGACACACTGTAACAACGCTAACGTCGAGTCTCAACACAAACAAGGTGCGGAGAGCCACGAGTGCGTGCTGCGTCTGCCTTACGTTCTGTTCTGGATGTCAATGGCGCAGGCGCAGCGAATGATCGACGACAGCAACGTCCAAATGCCAAATGTTCGGGCCTGAAGACCGTTCACTGAGGAGACGGGAGGAGATGCAAAGATGAGGGATGCTGCAGTTTAGAGAATATCTAAATCAGGCTATCTGCATAGAGCCTATGATCACCAGGGGGAAATTACTTTTCTTATAGATCCTCCGTGTAAGAATATAAACATAGATAGTAAAGATAAGTAAGAGAGGTTGTAAAAATAATAAAAAATAGTCCTATGTAGGAATCAATAATGTGAATAAATAGACATGCACAGTATGCAGGTATGCATCATATGCATAATATGTATTGAAAAAAAAGAGGGGAAAAGGTAAAGAATGAAAAACATGAAAAAGAATCATGTTGGGAACATTAACACAACATTAACTTACATAACATATAACAAAGTCGTGGTGCAAAATAATAGAATGAAGCCATTTTAAGCCATTTTAAATTCAAACATGAGGACACATTACTTTCTTCAACCTTTGAAAGTTCAGCATCTGTCTCGATCACATAACTATAATAACAACATATAAATCACGCTAAAATATAAATAGAAAGACAAATATACAGTGTGAGATTTTTCTGAGCAACCATCCATCATACCAGCCCCAACACGCATTGATCCAGCTCTAAATACGTATGAATCACAATCAGAATCAGCTTTAGTTTTTCCACACAAACCGAATTTGGCTCCAGATTAAACTCTGCTCAAACTGGACAAGGATCCAACATTAAATATTGAAAAAATAAACTAAAGAACTAGAACTAATATGTGCAAGTCTTCATCTTACAATATATACAGGTCTGTGGACTAGTGTAAATAGAATTATACGTTCTGTGAACTAGTGCAAGCTGATTCATAATAATATTTACTCAGCTTATTCAACGTTGCCTCATAATGGCTGCCCGTTATTCATGTTATTATGCTATCATAAACAGTTTGCTCACCAAACTCTGGCGTGCCGGTGTAGAGCTTCTCTGACAGGAAGCTGTGGTCCCTGAAACTCTGCACGGTGTTTCCCACCGCGATGACGGACACCATCACCAGCCAGCTCCGCAGGACGTTCAGAAAGCGGCTCATTTTATCTGCTTGTGAGAATCACCCGAGCAGGAGAAGAACATAAAAAAACAACAACAACAAGAAGTCCACTTGTTTAGCCTCGGATCGTTAACAACTCAGGCCAATCAAAGCACAGCTCTATGATACCTGTCACACACATCACAGGGGACGAGCAGCTAGCAGTGATGCATTTCAATGACTGGCAAGCAAAGGCTAGCGTGGCTGTAACCTGATACAATTACAGTTTACGTGAACGATGAGTGCATTTTACCTGGCGGCGTATTTTAAAAGATGACTTGATTAAAATATATATATATAAAGTGGAACTGGAGTCGACTGAATGTTGCGTTATGGTACAATTGTTATTCAGTCTTGGGACGGTGGGGTTATCCAATAACAGAGCTCAAAAAATCGCTCCATCCAGTCGTACCATGCACATGATTGGCCGAGTCTAGAATTCTGGTCTCGCCCACTTTCACTGCTAACCAATAGGCGTTAAGTAATTCAGTCACATGGCGCGTGTTATTAGGTTGCGTTCAAACAAAGAGTACATGTGAAACGAGAGTGACACGGCGGGCATTTTTTTGCCCCTCCTTTAAATCCGGTTTGTTTAGGGTGGAGAAACTGCACTTTTAGCCGTGACCTCGATGACATGAACGTCTCCAGCGTCAAATACGTACGATGCACAAAAAATGACCACTTCAGAAGATGTGACGTTTGAAACTGTCCGCGAAAACGGGGGTACAAAAATGATTATTTTTTGAAAAAGCAACTGCGCATGCTCATTGCTGTGTTGCTACTCAGTTGTTGTAGTTACCAGGAAGATTAACCGTAGACCAACTAGTCATGGTGATACCAGCTAGCTAGCTGTCAGCAGGCTCTCAGAAATAAAGGCAAGTTTATTATGGTGTGTTTTGTGTTTGTCGTTACAAAGCGTTTTCCTTGGCGGCCTCCAACCAGACGGGTATCATCCAGCTAGCATCTCTGACCCTAACGCTAAAGTAATATTCACGAGTAGTAAGTTTAAGGCTTGTTAAGCCTTATTAGCTAACACTAGTGGGGATGTCACCCGTCTGCTGTACATGGCAACTTCATCGCCACCAGATTGGAGCTAGAAAACAGCTGCCTTTAGCAAACTGTGCTGCAAACGTGAATCAGTGTTTTGCTCTTTGGTAGCCTTTGCATTTTTTTTGCATATCCCCACCACTGAAATTGCTTTATTTTAATTCCACGTTTGTGTGCAGGCGGCCTCGGCGGGGGTAGATAACATGGTAAACTTAGACACTTGATCCCAAGAAGATTTCACCGGCCAGCTCGTCTGCTTTCACGTGGAAATGCCAGCTGTGACCCGGGATAAGGAGGACTGTGAATCCTCCTCAGAGGACGAGCAGGAGTGAGTACAAGTCTGCAGTTGTTCGCACCTCTTGTCTAAACTCATCACGCATGTGGCATCTGTGAAGGTTGCCTAGTCATCTCCTGACACGCAGAAATATCAAATGCCTCCTCCTCTGCTCACTCCAGCAGCTGAGCTAGTTTATTTATCTATTTCTTTTGCTGATGTCATATCTTTCTCGCCCACATCCCCTGCTCATTGTGCAACACGCTCAAAAGAGCAGCCACAACACAGTTTAGTCGAGACTTCTGTCCTCCACAGACTCCACTGTAGCACGCTGCCATAAGTCCTTTAATCGTGTAATCAAATGTCAGTTGGATTATTGAGCGACTCGTTAATAATTGATTGCAAGATGCATTTAGACAAAACGAGCACCTTTCATTTTGCATAATTGATGAACGTTCAGCTGGACCAGACAGAGAGAAGCACCCATATGGAGATCATGGTGGAAATTCTTGCTGCCAGCCAATTCTATTTTAATGTACATGTGGTCATACCAGCCTGAGACCCACTGCATTTGTTTTTAGGTGAAGTTCAATGTCCTTAATTAGTTTGGTTTTCTTGGTACGGAATTCTTACAAAGGTCCACTCACACTCATTTCCTGCGTGCTATACTACAGTAATTCTTCAGTTTAGCATTTATAAAAACTATTATTTCCGATCCTCTGGGAGTCGATACTCTTTGGCAGTAGTGCGATGTATACTTGCAACAGCAACACACAAGACTAAATAATGCATAGAAGAAAGTATAGAATTCCAGGGAAGTATGATATGCTCAAAGCAGACACAAGGTCAAACATTTAAGATACGTGTACTGAATCAAGCTTACGGCAACCAAGAGAAGCACACACCGAGGAAGCTTTTGCTGCATAGAAACATGATGACACATCTCAAGAACACAAACTTAAGAACAGATGCTTAACAATATTACACATTCAGGATGCGCATTTCTTCTTGGCTCGTCAGACAAACAGATGGACCTATCGGGGTGTGATTGCATGCCACGCTGTCACAGCTTACCTCCAAATAAACACTTCGAAATTGTGACTTAGTGTCACGGATTGCTTAAATGCCCAGCAGGTACAATCAGAGTGTAATCATCCGCAGATGCACCAATCGGCCATCATATTATGACCACTGACAGTTGAAGTGAATAACTCTGTTTATCATGGCACCCGCAAGTTGGTGGAATATGTTAGGCGTCAAGTGAACATTCAGTCCTCAAAGTTGATTTGAGGAACTTTGACAAGGACCAAACTGTGATGGCTAGATGGCCGGTTCAGAACATCTCCAAAACTGCTGCTCTTGTGGGATGTTCCTAGACTACAGTGGTCAGGACCCATCAAAAGTGGTCCAAGGAAAGAAAAGCGAAGAACTGGCGACAGGGACATGGGCGGCCAAGGCTCATTGATGAACACGGGGACTGAAGGCTGGCTGAAAAAGTTAATGCTGGTTCTGACAGAAAGGTGTCAGAACACACAGCACTTGGCAGTTTGTTGCATTCGTGGCTGCAGACCACTCAGGGTGCCCACGCTGACCCCTGTCCACTGCTGAAAGCACCAACAATGGACATCAGAACTGGATCACGGAACAATGGACGAAGGTGGCTTGGTTTGATGAATCATATTCTCTTTTACATCACTCGGACGGCTGAATGCGTGCGTCGCTTACTTGGGGAACTCAAAAGCATATGGAAGGGCTGGTGTCGCTGCAGGTTTTCATTCCAACCAAGCAGGAGCGCACCGGATTCAGCAAAGCGAAGACGGGTGATTGGTTGAGTGGAATCAGGCGCGCTCCTGCTCCTGCCAATCAAATGTCTTCACTCAGCTGATTTGCTGCATGTGCTCCGGCTTGGTTGGAATGAAAACCTGCGGCCGCACCAGCCCTTTCATGGCCTTTTCATGGACCACCCCTGCACAATGGGAGGAGGGCAAGCCGGCCTAGGCAGTGTGATACTTTGGCCAGTGATCTCCCGGGAAGCTTTGGGTCCTGCCATTCATGTGGATGTTACTTTGACATGTAGCACCTACCCAAGCATTGTTGCAGACCATATACACTCTTTCATGGGTACGGTCTTTCCTGACGGCAGTGACCTCTTTTAGCAGGATAATGCTCCCTGCCACAAAGCAAAATTGCCTGAGAAATGGTTTGAGGAGCACAGCAAAGGGGTCAAGGTGTTGACTTGGCCTTCAAATTCCCCGGATTTCAATCGAGCATCTTTGGGATGTGCTGTACAAACAAGTCCGATCCATGAAGGCCCCACCTCGCAACTTACAGGACTTAAAGGATCTGCTGCAAACATCTTGGTGTCAGATACCACAGCACACCTTCAGAGGTCTACTGGAGTCCACGCCTGGATGAGTGAGGACTGTTTTGGCAGCAAAAGGGGGACCTGCACAATATGAGGCAGGTGGTCATAATGTTGTGGCTGATTGGTGTACATCAGCATACTAAATGTTTACAACTTGCTCAAACATCCCAGTGACGGCAGCATTTTGACCTTTTGTTGAAGACCATTGCAGCTTATTTGTATCATATCTCAGTGGTCTTAATTGTGCTTTTTGTCCGAAATAAAATCAGGATGAATTATAATCAAAATAGCTTGTTTACAACCAAACCATCTCTGCCATATTGTGTAACATACCTGGATCTCTAAGCTAGGGGCGGCAATTATTTACATGCCTCCCACCCTTATCAAGACCAGCCATGCCTGATTGACTTCTACTCCGTCAGCATGGCACCTTATCTTAGTTTTAGCCCCCGATAAGCAGGCTGTGTCTGGAACCATCAGATAGCCTGCAGTTTTACAAGTTGTTTTTGTTAGTACAATACATTGTTTGTTGGGCAGCGTCTCCTGAAACTGTGTGTGGTTCTGTCTCTATATCTGCCTGATGGAAATAAACATCATATCAGAATACATTCCATCAGCGTTATGTAATCGGCCCATATACGCGAGTTCGCGTCATTGGGGGAATGAAGACCAGAGATTTTGGGTAGTATCGTTGAACTCCAGCGTGACATCGTTACTAAGAAGCTTTATTCTCTTGAGTGGCGTTGGGTGCCCGCATTTTCAGAACTTTTGAGAAAATCGGCCTCTGATTGCAATTGTGTCTCATCC
>CAAKHG010010175.1:1103-18121 GCA_901007715.1 Dactylopterus volitans | reverse complement strand
ACAAGTAGCACCCAACCCCAACCAATTGACAATGTCATGGACGTGCGTGTGTGTGTGTGCGTGAAAATGACACCAAAAAGCAGAGCCAATGCCACGACTGAAATTAAGCATGGCCCGGCAAGACGTCAGAAGAAATTTTGATATTGTTATGAAATGCAGCATCAACCTAGGGGGAGGGGTGGGGGGATGCTTCATTTAACAGCATATCTAATGAGCGAAGCAATCGGTCTCGCTCTCTCGCGCCCAGATTTGTGATTCCGCTCAGGAGGCGCTAACCACCTCCACTGATGACTCTTGAGGGAGACCCTGGCAAACTACAAACTACAGACATGCCGTTTGAGCGGCGTAGCCATGCAATCATGCAAGCAGAGGAGGAGGAAGGGTGAGAGGAGGGGGGTGGTGGTGGTGGGGGTGTTGGGCTAACCGCGAAAAAACGACTGAGCTGCATGGTAGGAGCTGGGAGATCCAGTGGCAGACAGCTGGCAGGTTAATACCCAACCAGGCGTGAGGCGACGAACACTTGTTATCGCCCTGGTGTGATCAATACATTCTGACTGCCGACGTAACAGCCACACAACATCAGGCACGCATGCACACACACGCACAAAGGGCAAGCAGTGGTGTGATGCCATCCGTGGGACTGTCAGTTTGGGAAACAGAGCGCATGGACCGGCGAGATGAGCGAGAGGAACACCGCGACCGCGGCGTGCAGGAAGAGGGAGGGAGGGAAGGAAGGAAGGAGGGAAGGAGGGAGGGAGGGAGGGACTCTCTTATTACTGGCCGAGGACGAGCTGCGGGATGCAAAAATGATGAAGTCTGACATGCAGACTCTCCCCTCGGGCCGGCTCGTCTTCCCTGCTCCCGTCCTGACCGAACATTTATCTGCCATCCAGCTGAAGGTAGCTGCGAGAGCAGAGGCCAGGCGACTGGGGTGTCCCTCAAGTTTGCAACCTTGACAACGAACTCCTTTCTGAAATTCTACTTCGAATCTCGCAGGCGCAATTATAACACCAATTAATTTAGATTCCGGTTCTGTTCCGCCATCGTCGTTGCTCAAGTGAGACGCGGTTTGAGGTGTTCTCCTCCATCCCGCTTTTACCATTTTCCCACTTTTGCTTTCCATTACAGGGCTGCAATTACTTTTGCCTTTCATTAATTTTCAGCCAGTTTTTTTTTTTCTCTCAATTAACCTTTTGTCAGACAGAAGTGAAAACACCCATTAAAATTTCTAAGAGCTCAAGGTGACAGGTGCCCCGATCCAAAGATATTCATTGTTTGAAACATAAAAGCTTCACACCGTCACATCTGAGTAGCAGGAAGCAGCTACGTTTCTGCTTAAAAAAAAAAAAAGAGACAAATGGGTATTCAGTCATGAATGTGTTTGCTGATTAATTTTTTTGTCAGATGAATAATCACAGTAACAACTAACAGCCGCGGCCCTACACTTCCATTCTGCTTTATTATAAGATGCTGGTATTAATCACAAACCGTATTTCCGTCTGTTCGTTGTTCCTCCTCTGCTTTGAATGTTCTCAGCTCCTGCTCCCCGGCATTATTTGCTATTTTACTTTGCTTCACCGTTTTCTCTTTTACAACTCTGTTCTGTTTTCAGTATCATTTTCTGCCCCGCTGAGGTCTTTTCAGTTTTGCTCTGCTGAGCTGGACAGGACAGTCACACTCCCCTGAGAGAAGCCTCCGGAACTCCGGAAGCATGCTGCCATTATTGCTTCCTGCAGTCAGCAGAGCTCACAAGCCGGCAGGAATGTGTATGCGTATGTGTATGTATACATATATAAAAATAAACCTGTGTGTGCGTGTGCCTGTGCCTGTGCGCGCGTGCGTGTGTGTGTGTGTGTGTGTGGCGCTCCTCTGGTTCTGTCAGCTTATCGTAAACACAGACGATCCTGCAACACACACCCCTCATATAAGAGCATACACACACCTACTGCCATAGATATAACATAGACCAAACACAGACATACACTTTCAACAGGCTAAGGTCGCGCTTGGGCACAAACTATTGCGCGCATACTTGAAGGCGCAACGACGAAAGTTATCAAAACTTTTTCCGCACTACATCCCCCCATATTCCTTATTTATAGTAAACTAATAACAGTCTTCAAAAGGAAGCGCTACACAATAGACACCCTCCTTCCCCAGTTCAAACATGGGCCGACTGCTGAACTTCACTTGCCCCGCACGTTTTCTGTTTATACCCCAGTTTCTTCAAAAAGACACGCTGCCGTACTGCGCTGCTTTGGAGCAAATGAAATGAGGGGATAGCGGTTAGAAGTCCCTGTGAAAACATCTCTGCTCCACAGTGTTTCATCAAGCTTAAACTGGGCCACAGTCAAACAGGTGGTCAATTACAGACGTGCGTGTGCGTGTGTGTGTGTGTGTGTGTGTGTGTCTATCTATGTATGCATGTATGTATGTATGTAGACAAAATGTGATTTTTGTGAGTTCTCAGAATAAATTATAGCAGAAAAAAAGAAGCCAAAAAGCCATCATAAGCATCTGCATCTCCGATGTAGAACATAAAAATGAAATGCATGCAAACACACGTGAAGCTCATCTCTGACAGAAACCGGCTGCATGTCATATTTCAATTATTCAGTCTTCTCGATGGGTATTAAAAATAAAAAAGACATTTTAATCAAAATCCCAAATCCCACAGTCATCATAAGACTGCTATTATTAGATCAACTTGAATTGAGTGACAACTGAAACTGCCGTGTTTAACGGAGGCGGCGCAGTGGGGGACGCATATGCTCGACGCGCGCTTTGTTGAAACGCCCAAACACATCTAAAAAACCGTGCACCGGGTGGGAAACACACCAGCGGCGCCCGATTCTGCATTAACCTGCAAGGCGGCACAGAGAGGGAGTCTTGTTCTCTTGGCAGTATTGGCGTGTTTTCATAAAGGTGCTGCCGCGATAAACGCTGGCGACGGAGCTTCAGAAACCGAGAAATTTGGCGAGCAGCGGAGCTCAGACGGGGTTCACGGGGCTTTCAGTGTTTTCTATGTCAATTCACCACATGAAGAAGCTGTAGGCTAAATGAGAGCTAATCATCGGGGTCAACGGCGCCCAAATACCTTAACACATGTTGCTGGCGATCTTGAGCTGTGTTCAGCTCACTGCACTGCACGGCGTCACGAGCAGGCGCGGTCAAAGAAGCCAAGAAGAAGAAGGAAAAAAAAAACAACAACAACAGGTATTTGTCCTGCAGCATCCAAAATTGTCCATCCTCTTTGTGTCTTTTGTAACACATCCCTCCATCAGTCGACTTTCAACGAGTTCGATCGCAGGTCAACAGATTTAAGCAAAACGAATGTGTATGTGTGTGTGTGTGTGTGTGTGTGGAGGGGGCGGGGTGGGCATGGAAGCTGCTGCTTAAAGAATGTGGGCAGCAATTGACCTTTGACCTCCTCTGGGGAACGCCATATGTGGCCGTGGCTGATGGGAAAGTCATACAGTGCTGCTTGTGATCTGTAGACTTGGACAAATGGATATTGTGAAATGCCTTACGCACAGTACGAGTGTTATTTCAGGGCAGAGCAAACAGCGCGCCTCCGAAGGCCCAATTGTCATTCGTACAAAAGCACGATTTGACAAATCAGTCGGTTTCTCCCGCTTTTGGCTGTGAATCATTTTTACACTTCTGCCACACAGTCATTTCGCTGATAAGAAAAAAAACTGAACCGCGTTTCGACGAGCCAAATGTAAAAACAGTGTATCAGAGACACAGAAGGTTGACAAAAGAAAAAAAAAAAAATCGGAGAATTTTCAAATGAGCATCGGACCTTATTTTTCAGAACAGAGGCTCTACCAGACATCGGCTCGACTTTCCGGAGACACTCCTTTCTGGTATTTAACTGTCAGTCTGGCCTGTGAGTCCATTAAGCCATTTACAGACAGCGGTGGCTGCTTTTTACTCACTCACACACACACAGACACACACACACACACACACAGACCAGTTAAAAAAAAACAAAAAAACAACTGCAGCACAGATTTCAGCTGAATCAAAGATACAACAAATAACGCTGGACAATCGCACGACTGCGCTGGGTGCATAAGCAACATCCCATCCACACCCTCTTCTCCCCATGTTTCCTTGCTTTTATTACCTTTATTACAACTGCTTCTCTTTTGTGCAATAAAATAAATGCACATGAAAAAAAGTTCTATTGGGCATGCCAACACTTTTGTGACTTACCGCGGCGCAGATGGAGGTTAAAAATGGTTACACACCCTTTTTTATAGCTCTAACCAATGAGACCAGTTTGCCTGCGTAAACCTTTAAACCTTGCCTAGTTAATCTCTGGATTGACTTAATTTCATATGCACCTGGTTTTGTGGCGCTTCATCTTAGGCAAAAAATATTTAGGTGAACCTGAAATAACATTAAGGACCATGAAAACAAAATGTCTCCTCAAGTTCCAAACAACTGCCGCATAACAAACTAAGATACAATGGTGTCAATAACGTTCTTGATTCATCTATTAATCGTCTGGGCTGGAAAATGTCTGATTATGGCTAAAAATGACAACCAATGTTTGCCAAAGATCACAATGACAAATCCAAATGTCATAAACAGATTATCAATCATCAAAGTACTTCAAAGGATTTATTGTAATATGCAGAAACAAGAGTCAGTTCATTGGAATTCTCTGTTCACCATTTCTACTGCCTTAATTTACTAATTTACAAGCATGTATTCCAGTACACTGATGAAAAGCAGACTCGTTCTACGAAATGTTTACACTTACAGATTGCTTGACTTTAATCTAAATTGTACACTTGTAATCTGATAACGAAAACGTCCATAGTTTCTAGTCATGGAAACTTCTATGTAAACCCGTCAGAAATTAGATCACGATTGCTGTGAAAACACACACGCGTGCACGCTATCTCTCTTAAGATTCTTCCTCGGGGCATGTAAATGCTGACTTGACTCTGTTTTGAATTTACATACTGCACAAAGGGCACGGTGATGGCTGAGATGCTGTACTTGAGAAAAAAACCCAAATTTCTGGGGTGATGAGTAAATGTACTCATACAGCGAAAGAGTCGCACGGTATAAACAACACCCATGCTGAATTGGTGTGAGAAAGACAGATAAACATCGAATAATCACAATCACTGGCAGCTGTGCGTCACGTAAAATCGGACAATTCCAGTTCAGACGATTCATTCGCAGTGATGATGTTGCAATAGCACACAATTTAATAAAGCACTGCAAAGACAACACACGGATGGCTCAACAACTGATTCAATTTGCCGCAGTCCAACGGCTCACAACTGATCCCCGGTGTCTAAAATGTTGAGAAAAGCTGCCGACGAGCCATCCTGATTATAAGTGTGTGATCTTATATTACGTGTTGACTCGCTACTGGTCTCAAGAGAACTTTGGTCAAAGTGATGTCAGCCTCGCCTGGACTAAGCAAAGAGGGAGACTGGAATCAGATCGAGGCTCAGCGGCTTGTGATTCTTTTAAACAAGTCCAACCAATGGAATTTCGTCAATTTGTCAGTGTTGCAGCAGCAGCAGCAGCAGCAGCAGGACTGTGGTCATCTACCTCCACTGCCACATGGTGGGGGAAAAAATGAGGGGATTCAAGTGACAAAGCTAACCTTTACACACCTATTAGAAACATAAGAGGGCCTCCTCTCTACAGTCGTGTGCCGACACACACGTATGTACGGTAGAAACACACACTCCTGAGTGCGCACAGAAAAACACAAAGCAGCGAGGCAGACGCGGGTTTGATTAAAGTAGTACATTCCACTGATTTTTTTCTTTTTTTCCCCCCCTTCTTTGCCGCTGATGCCGGCACCTTTGCATGTTAGCGGGGGTTATATTCTGAGGACGCTGCAACTTTCCACCCAGGTCCAGTTTAACCCTGCACATCCCTGGCCCACCAGCAGGGAGCCCAGGCACCCTGCTCCAAGCACTTCCTCCACTTCCTGTGACACTGCTGCTCGAGTGCAGGTCAGACGCATCGGAATCTGAAAAACACACATGACCAGAGAAATTGCCCATTTCACGCCTCATGGCTCGGCCTCGCACTGCAAGACGCGGCCCCTTCGTGGATGTGAGCAATCTTGCAGGCACTATTCATCCAAATAAATCGATTGGTCATCCAAATTAAAATATTCCTCATGTTACACAATAAACTAGAGATTGAGAGGAAGAAAAAAGCTGCTCCCCGATATTAGACTCATGGCGCTTTTCCACCACATGGTACCTACTCTACTCTTCTGGTTCTCCTGTGGTTACAAAAAAATAAGGTACTATGAAGTATTAAAAGGCGACGGGAGAACACTGCAGACCATTGACTGGTCAAAGAGAATCGTCACAGCGTCATCCATGCGTGGCCTCCAGTCTCTTTTGAAACAAAGTTTGTCTCCTTAATGCGAAAAACAGCCACATGCCGAGAGTCAAGAGCGCCACTCAGTCGGTGTCGTCCATCGTTTCGCTCTCCTTCATCTTACTGTTTCTCTCTGCCGCTGTGTGCATTTCTGCGTTGCATTGAAGAGGATGCCTCGGCAGGGTCCCGCTGCGTTGCTATGACGTCTAATTACACTGAGGTGTGACCGTCTTCTAATGGAAAACGACCTAAGGAAAGCACCCGATACAAGAGTAGAGTAGAGTAGAGCTGGTGCCATGCTGTGGTAAAGCGCCACTAGCTGAGATGCTGGTGCAATAATTACAGTCCAAACTTATAAAAAAAAAAAGAGATGCTGTGTGGTAATGCTAATATATTAAAAGAGAATACAGTTGTAGTCAGAGATCAATACAACTCAGGCTGTATTCAATCTCCTTACTAAAAGCCTTGCTATATTATAACACTATTACATCACAATAAGCAAGAGGAAATGGCAGGAAGGAAGCGGAGGAAAAAGGAGAGCACAACCAAAAGGTACTCATGCTGATGCCCCTTCACATCTGACAGTAACGATAACGTGTGAGACTGCCATTTATCTCAAAGTAGACCGTTAAGTTGAACTTTGTATCTTGGTTCTTGGATCCAGCGCATTAATGCCGATCATGTGAATACAGCTTTCGGGTTGCCTGAATGCAACAAGGCACTCTGACCACTTTCAACAGTGAACACGTCCAGTTGCACTTTAACATGAAACAGTTCCAGCAGGTTATTCTGTCGTGTAATTCGGAGACGGGCAGCGCGGGGGGCTTTGTCACAGCGTCTTGCTGGGGGTTAAGTGAGCTGAAGACATGGTTGAACTCATCTGGGAAAAAAAAGTAAATAACCGCTGCTGCGATGAACTTTGAAGGACCACAGGCAAATGTCAGACAAAACACATCATCAGTGATAGAATAATACAATTATCAAGTCTTTTGAGTAAAATAAATGATAGCAGGCACAGCGTGGCGGAAATGACACCAGCATAGGTTTATGGAAAAAGGTAGCCCTGATGAAAAGCTTAATATGATGAAGGCCTCGTCCTGGCAACACTCAAAGGAACAAAATTTTTCAGTCTCTCAGAAAAAGGGAAAACAGAGAGAGAATTGGGGCTGCCAGATTTCTGCCTCTTTGCAGACTCATTTGTGTGAGATGATTCTGTCATGTCTTCATGAGCGTGAAGGTCAGTTGCAACAAAATTCAAATTTCTCCCACAGCTGCAGCATCACGTGTGTCCTGTCTGACAAACTCCTCTCAAGAATAGAAATTGATTCCATGTGAAAGACACGGCAGAACAAAAGTGTGGCTGAAGAAAGGAGGAACCCCGTGACGATGAGTAAAAACTCTAATACCTTTTTCCATTTTAAGTTCTACATTAAAAACAGTGCTCATATGCAAAAAAAAAAAAATTGGTGTATAACTACGTAAGTTTGCAAGTGCGAAATTCAAACGTTCACAACAAAAAAAAGGCCAAAAAAACAAAACACAACAAAAAAAATAGACTATAAAGACTCAGACAAGAATGACAAAGCTATGTCTGGTTACCACGGTACAATTTTGAATTCATTCTATATAACAAAAAAATGACTAAATTCCAAGCGGGAAAAAACAATTTTTTGACAAGAGTGCTGCATCCTTGGCAAGCCGGCGCCTCACCCGAACCACCACGCTGAGCGTTTACCGCCAGGGCTCAAGCCCTCGCTCCTGAATTCTCTGGCGCTTCATTTTCTGCTGAATTAGTTTCACATAAAAAAATAATAATCTCACAAAAATGTGCGCAGCAGGCAGCATGAGACAAAATATCACGCCTACGTGATTTACTTTGCTCCTTAATCCTCTTTACCCTCCGGATGACCCTGTATTCCTCTCCTCATAATCTATAGCTGCTAAGGCCATGATACTGCAACACTAAATCAGTCATCTCATCAAATTTCTGCATGCTCGACCATCACCTGCCTCGCCATCACACACACCACTCAAAGCTTTTTTTCTAGGAAGGCTTGGTATTCTATTCCGGCTCTTTGCTGAGAAATGGAATTAGGCCAGGGAAGACATTTCAAATGAGGAGGAGAAGGCTTATATGATCAGCCTAATCCTCAAAGGCAATACAACAGTCACTGTTCCGGAAGCTCTGCACCTCCCTCGGCTGATGGAAGTTTTGCTAAAAATGTACTTATATCGTTAATGCCACGCTAAACCTCTTCAAACAGGTCGCTGGCTCAGCTACTTTAAAGAGACTGTGTGATTAATTGTTTGACAATGAATTCTCAAGATCTCTTTGAAGTGAGCGCACAACAAAAAAAATAAATAAATAAAAATAAAGAAATCAAGCAGGACTAAAAGAGATGCAGACTTCTTCAAGGTGATCCGAAGCATCCTGCCTTCTTAAAAGTGCCACTTTCACCTAATTTGCATCCAGGATGTGTGTGTATTTATGCCTCATCTTCCCAGACTGAAATATTTTCTGGGAGTTCACCAAGTTCACAGAAATCATTATGTAGCATCGTTTACACAAGCGGCAATTCATTTCCACTGGAGGAAAAAAAAAAACGAAATGATGAGAAGCTCTAATGGGCGATGAAGGAATTCCCCCAGTGGTGAGTGAGAGCGGCTCAGTAGCGCGGTGCACACTGTTACTGCCCCCTTTTTTCTGCCCGCCCCACCCCCAGTTACTTTGTAAAGGGTATGAACACAGTTTCAGGGCAACTTGATTTAACAACCCACAGTGTGGTGAGATAATGCGCAGTTAGGGGACGTCCACGCCAAGAACGATACGGATAAAGATACAACTATGAATACATCTTTTTTTTTTTTTTTTTAAATCTTTCTCACTATACAGCAACGCTGAGCCATTCAAAATCCATCCAAATGTATCGGTCTCCATGTTCAACTTATTAAAATACTAATGCGACGCAACATAAGGCAGCAAATTACAAATAAAAGTCTTATTAATCCTGAGGCACAGTACTGGTAATGTCTCAAATGCTCTTTACACATCCTGTCCTATATTCCTCCAAAAGATGTCAAGGCGTCACACTCTCCGTAATCCTGTCACTTTCATGAGCCCATAAACTCGTGGTCTGCCTTCTCTTTCTCAGCAGAAATATTAATTGTGGCGCTCGGGCACAGTTGGAGAGTGCAGAGCTCCGACGTGCACGGAGGAAAACACTGACATCGATGGATCATAACTGGCAACAAAGTGCTCGAATTCGCCACCAAGGTGCGTCCAGTGGTTATACATTTGCATAGCTTCATAAATGCCCGATACAACCTGGGGAGGGCCACATGTTGTACACACAGCTGTACACAACATGCAAAACGCGCGCCCTCATTATATTTTCCTAATTCACACATAAACTAGCAGAGGCACATAGACACTGGCTGCTCAAAACATCTGAGAACATTCTATGAGCGCTCAGCACAAATGCGCACTGCTGAAAGAAAAAATGTTTCGCTTTCAGCATGTTTTATAGAGCTGTACCTGATGGCTAGTGTCTGTGTGTGAGTGAGTGTGTGTGTGTGTGTGTCTGTGTGTGTAGGCTTACAGTTTTCTCTGCTTTGCCGGTGAAAGATATTCTGTTTGACGCATAATTCAAACAACTTCGAGCTCTTGTAACTTTTACACTGCAGCACACCAGTGCGTCCTCCGGTCATTTTGATTGCTACATGTTTAAGTTGACAAAACATCTATGCTTATCTCCAACACACACACACGCACATGCACGCACAAAGACAGAGAGAGAGAAAGAGAGGGGGAGCGAGAGAGAGAGACAGACACAGAGAACATGTTTGTTCTACCATGTTCTTTTTTATTTGCTTAGCAGCAGCATGAAATTGACCCTCCAGTGGTCGGTTCAAGCCTAAAAGTTTCTGTAGGTGGAGAAAAACCGGCATCATTTTTTGCGGGAGATATGGCAAATCAGACAATGACAATATTCAAATATGAAATTTAAAAGTTATTGTCCTTAAAATGGATTATGCTCTGCTGGAGAATATCTAACTATGATGCTACACATCCTTAGTCCGTGTTCCGACACAAGCGATTCAAGAGGAGGAGGCAGCATCGAGTGCAGCTGATGATTAAACAGCTTCTTTGAATGTATTATATAGCTCATATAACGCGAAGAAGGCATGTGGGAGAGGTGTTAGGGGATGTCTCTGTAGCGCTGGTTGTATAAAGAGGTGAAGATGAAGAGATGAAGGTGGGTGGAACACATTGCGGTCGGTAAACGGGGCCAAAACAGGAAAGCGTGGGCTCACCTGACAATCGCCTCACAGCCTGTGCAATGTTTCCACGCTGGAGAAAATAAGGTTAGCTGCTGATGAAAAATAAAGCGGAAGCAATTCGTTGATATTTTTTTTTTGCATGTCCTGAAGGTACAAAGGCAGAAAAGCGAGGCCGGATTAATCCCCGTTCTTGGCCGGTTTGCGTTACACAAATTCCAAGGTGCATGCGCCCGCTTAATGCGTTAAACTCAAACAGCTGATACAAATCTTCCAGCATCGGGCTTTCTGGGAAGTTTGATGTGTGCTCGCATCACTGAGGCCGGGGCACAGTCAGAGTCCTGACTCAGTGGTGACAGCCTTTATTTTGATAGTGCTGACGCGGCACTGAATGCAGTGTGACAGCACCTCACCTGACTATGATGCTGAATGTCCAGTGATCATGAGGATGTCAAAAAAAATAAAATACCGCTGATCGTATA
The DNA here is from genome assembly GCA_901007715.1 of Dactylopterus volitans. Lineage (NCBI taxonomy): Eukaryota > Metazoa > Chordata > Actinopteri > Syngnathiformes > Dactylopteridae > Dactylopterus > Dactylopterus volitans. Next base: position 6,986 of record CAAKHG010010175.1, on the reverse strand, counting down.
AAGGATAATGTATTTTAAAGTGATAATAACAAATATCATTGATTGAATAACACTGCATTAGCTCGCATGCAAGAAAGGAGGATCAGAAATATTTCACACACACATATATATGAATGCATTTGAAGTCATTAATGTAGAAAACATTTGAAAATGCCATTTTTGGTTGAATTAGCTGCTATAGAGACATGGTTTACATGTTTGCTGTAGAACAAACTACATGCTCTTTGCACCTGGCTGTATATGTAAACCAGGGCAGGTTATGCATTTGTGCTAATGTTATTGGGCAGATGACATTTCCTCTGCCGCGCTGGCCTAATCACAGGGTACATCCTGGAACCGGGTTTAACAAACATGGGTTTGAGTGCTTGATCTGGGCCTTTCCGGATTAAACTGATTTTACTAAAGAAGATTAGTGCAACCCCTCCGTGGACCATCACTTTATCGTGGTGGAGGGGTTTGAGTGTCCTTATGATCCCAGGACCTATGTTGTCGGGGGCAGCAGCCCCTGGTAGGGTCTCCCATGGCAAATTGGTCTTGGGTGAAGGGTCAGACAAAGAATGGTCCATAAAGATGCCTAATGGGAAGAAAAAGATCAAAGGACCAGCGTGCCCTGCCCGCAGGGGTATTACTGGGGCCCCACCCTGGAGCCAGGCCTGAGGAATGGGCCTGTCGGTGAGCGCTTGGTAGCTGGGTCTCAGGTCCAGCTTGTGGCAGAGACATGGATCTGTCCTCCACAAGGCCCACCACCTGCAGGAGGAACCATTTGGGTCTGGTGCAATGTGGATCGAACGGCAGTCCACTGCTGCCCCCGCGACCCAGACCCGGATAAGCAGAGGAAGACGAGATTAGTGTCCTCCCTCTAAAATGAAAACCTCTAACCTCTGTATATATGAGTTAAGAAGAGAAGTTGAAGAAGAGTTCATGAAACAATGACAATAAGATGCTGTTCCCGGCAAATAGACAATATTTCTGGCTGGTGAGGCTCGAGCCAAACTATCACATCAGTTAAACCTTATGTAATAAATCAACTAACCATCAGTTGAATAACGTTGCATGGCTTCATGTCCTTTTTGATGTCGGGTGTACCTGACACTCATTCTGTTAAGTAGTTCAAACTTCTGTACTGTAGTTGAGTTAGGCTGCTTACATAGAGTTATAACACAAAGGCAGGTTTTCTTTTGTTGACCGTTGCATTTTAATGGCCGCCGGCAAAAGCGCACGCTATTGTGTCCGTATGGCCGCCGTCACACTCACCACCTGACTATGCAGGCGAAGGAAATGATGCATTCACTTCTGCACGATCAAGATAAGTGGAAACAACTATTCCTGGGGCCAACAAATGTGTGTGTGCTGCAGCCGCAGTCTCTTAAGCTATACAAGTAAACTGAAGCCTCGAGCCTACGTGGCATATTTCTTGACAATCATTGGAGAGTGACCACGTTGACTGATGACTTTTAGCTACACAAGGTATCCTTCTAAAATGCTGCACAGTCATTCTTTTTTGTTTTGTCTATACGCTACCCAATTACGTTCTCCAGGCTTTGCCACCTTTGTCTCAAAAAATACCCAAAAGTCCTATACAGGTTTCAATTCAATTCAATTATACTTTATTTATCACATCCACTCTGGTGCTGTACTAGTGAACTTAGAGCTTACTTCAACCGTAGCACCTGAAAACTGACCTGCAGTGCTATCAAGTAAATGCGTCACTGGACAGCTAGCCAGTGTTAATCAGCTGCTAGGCTAAGATTTGCATAAAATGGTTTAGAAAAGGTAGTTTGGTATGCGACTCATTCATATTCTTGTTATGTCTCTTTTAAAACGATTTTAATTCGGGCACGTGGCTGCCAACTGTCCTTACGCGATTCTTCTTTGGCACACTCGCCCCGAGAAATGCAGTTCCATCCCACCATTTGTGTATTTTATATGGATATGGCTGGAAAGGCAAATGAACATGAAGTTGAAGGTTCCTGGTCTGGTAATGTATCTTATATAAAAGTGTCCGAGAGCTGCTGTGCGCTGTCCTCTAGCCTGCAGCGTCTGCTGGCATTGAGGCTGGGACGAGGGCAGGCAGAGCGGCCGTGAGTCAGCCAGAGCCGGCCCCCTGCCTCACGCTGAAATCAGAGAAACCACAAGAATGTAACAGCTTCTGTTATTATCCTCCCTGCTGCTCCCAGAAAATAGAAGTCAGGCTGCCTCTCTCTCTCTCTCTCTCTCACTCACACACACGCACGCGCACACACAGACATGCACACGCGCGCGCGCACAACCTTGTTCTCATGTTCCGTGTGCTCTTATTCCTATCTGACACACTCGCACACACATGATCTGATGGTGCCGAATCACAGAGTATAATTGTTTCCCCACTCAAAACTGGAGCAACACAAAAGTTTGCTGTCCTCTTTCAAACTGCAAGTAGAAGTGATCAGTGGGCTGAAACTAACAATCATGTTTTCGTTAACTTCCTAAGTGCCCCTCAAATAGAGTGGGTCCTCTTCTTCACCATGTTCCATGTTTCTACATCAGCCCAATGTGGACGAATCAAATGTCGGATCCAGAAAGAGGCCTTCTGTACCCTTTGTATTAAAGTTGTGGATTGACTTTTGTCATATAAATGCTTGGATAACAGAAACACTGAAAAGGAATAAGTGATTCTAAATGGGAAGTTTTAGAAACAAACATTTTGCCAAATGGGTCATACAGATGAAGGCTAAAAATATTATACCTATATAAAACAAATTCAGTAATAGGATTGTCAGGGGGTAAAAGAAAATGATGACGTGTACTCTTGTAAAGTTTTGTTTCATTTTTTGGCATCTGAGCATTTTTAAACCACCACTTTATAAAGTTTTGTTTCAATGTCGCTGAAAAAAATTGGTTTAACATATTAAAACCTATAAGAAACTTGCAGTAAATGCATTCAGTCTAGGGGAGAACAAGTTCCTGAATGTGCACACAGTTGAGCTGGAGAAATAAGCAGGGTTCACCTCACACCTTCATGTATTCGAAAAAGCTGACTCGGCAGTTCCTAAGAAAACATGTTTTGAAATAACTGTCCCGTGGCCTGCTTCGAATTTCCCGGACAATCTCCCTTCTCTGCCGCTGAGCACGTAACAGGCTGCCGTCTGTTGGTGTTTCAAGCATGGACAAAAGCTATTGCTGAAAGTGCTGCCTACACCCAACGCCCGCCATCAACACCAGCTTGATAAAAGGTCGGCTGATATTCCGTGCTAATGTTGCAGCAGCGGTGCCAGCCCGAGCGCAGCCTTGCAGTGGTGCATGCGTTTGCTTACTGTAGCCAAAAATGAAGCGTCACGTGGTACATAAGCCGTTCAAATGCTTCATTAACTGTGCGTTTTGCTGATTAAGCAGCATATGGAGTCACTTTCTTCTCCTGCTGAAGTTTTTTTTTGTTGTTGTTGTTTTTTTCCTATTTATCTGGCATGAAGAAGCAGAGCTCTTTTCGAAATGAGAGTTTGTAACATTTGTGGCTTCGTCTGTTTTGTTAATGACTTTTTGGCATGAAAATGTTATGTCATTGTTTTGTTTTGGTTTTGTTTTCATAGAAACCTTTCCTCTTATCTTGCAAACAGATCTGTCTTGAACGTGCCAGCCATACTGACTGGGTTTTAGGTGCGATGAAAGAAATCAATCCTGGATTAATATCCTGCTTTTTGTGTCTTTGTTTGGGTTGGATGCGCTTTAGAATTGGTCTGCGCTTCTTCCACCCATCTCCAAGCGCAACATGTAGCAGATAAAACTGGGTTTCACCGCATCAGCAGTTCATGTTAGGCCGGATCATCCTTAAACTACATGGGGCACAGTCGTGGTGCGTCACGTTAGAGGCTGCGCACCAGCTGTGTTTTCCGAGTTCGTGTTTTTAGCAGCACACTGGACAGGCGAACGCATTTCCAGGTAAACTATAACAAAATAACACTTGCCTACACTTGTTTTGTTAAATTACGTTAACATTTACATTTACTTCATGTGTGTTGAATCTGATCCAGCACTTGCCATTAATGTTGAACAATGACAAAACAATCCGCAATGCCACTGCTGCCTAAAATGAGACATGCATTTTGATGACTTTTAGACAGTTTTCAATCGTTTTTCGCGGAGTTGTATTTAGTTTCAAGACCAGGTCTTGGATGCCTGGGGGGGCACAGACCTGCATGTAGAGGAAAATAATAGTCCAGCTGCATTTAAATAGAGAAATGTCGCACAGGCCTGCATGCACCACTGTGTTCCCGGTAGGAGCTTCTGTTGATTGTAATGGCGGTGGTCCGCTGGGACCGTCGTGCTTGCACTGTGTATTTCAAGTGTAACATGAGGACACTGCGCTTCTCAGAAACAGTAAAAACTAGAGCTTGAACAACACGGTAATCCTGTGAAAGTCTTATGGTCTTCTAATGAATTATGGGACTGAAATGTTAACTCATTCACTCTAACAACTGCTCATTGATCAAATCAGCAGAGATTCATTCTATCAGGACAGAAGCAGCGTTTATCGCTCCAAACATCATTTCTTTTTAGAAATAAAATTACAGGAGATTCAGTCAAGTCCACACTGGAAATATTATTTGTCTCAATATTATTGGTCCTGGTCAGACTCGCATCAACATGCATCCCAGCTGATCAGATCACACAAGGACAGCTCTAAGTATGCAAGTGGCAGCTGGTGGTAGAATGTCTCTCCGCATGTGTCTCAAGTGACCACTTGTTGGATCTTACTTCTTCACCTTGTATGTAAATAAAATCTAAATGGTTCCTGTTTGCCGAAACCATATAATGTAGAATAAATGTTGTGTTTAACTGCGGGCATCAGCAATGCACTTCCTGTAACTTGTCTGCTGAGAGCGATGAGTAGAACAAAACCGTCCTGCAGCACAGAGGGATCCGTCACCCCGAACCCGAGACTGCGTTACACAAACCCTGCAAACTGACTGCAACCGTTCAGAGCCAGACTCATAGTAAGAGCACATTCCCAACCATAGTGATGGCATCCCGTCCAAATATAGAGGAGATCTATTTCTTGTTGCATTCTAGGCAAGCCTAATTGCGTTACTGACGTTTTCAGATGTCGTATAGTAATATAATGCTGTCAGGGCACTAATGTATATTTCCACTTACGCGGAGGACATCAGGTGGTCTGAGCAATCTGATCTCAAAGCATCATCATGGTCTCTTGGGTGCATTCACACATCTACTTAATTGTGATCAATCACCAAGGATGCGCGTTAATGAGGGTTTGAACGGGGCCTTTAATTACGACTGGACATATTTAATCTTAACCAGTAATCGGTGCATTTACGTGACTAAGTAATTCCATTATAACTGGCTTTGCCCAGTAAGCCAATTTCTTGAATGTTATCTAAACAAGAAACTGGTTATCGTAATCTTGTGTAAGGGATTGGAGACACTTGGAATCCAGGTTCTCGTATACATGACAACTCACAAATCAGCTTATGGGAGAAAGCTGACTGCACCCTGGTTACTTTGGAGCATTTAAACACCCTCAATTAAACACAGGAAAATCTCAGGAGGGTCACAGGCTACAGAGTGCAAACCATTACTGGCTCTGACCCACTGCTCTTGAGCAACTGTGTCCTTTGACCTCTTTTGCTATTCAGAGCTGGTTAAACAGTTGTTCCACAGGCAGACCAAAGGATCTGAAGTTGACACACACACACACACACACACACACACACACACACACACGCGCACGCCCTCAGCTCAGGGTGAACATACACCAAGTTAGACTTGGCACGTGGCAATAGGTAGCACATGGAACCACACCTTTAGGAAAGTGTGTGTGTGTGTGTGTGTGTGTGTGTGTGTGCACGCGTGTGTGTGTGTGTGTGTGTGTGTGTGTGTGTGTGCTGT
>CAAKHG010010169.1:9651-21116 GCA_901007715.1 Dactylopterus volitans | reverse complement strand
TCGACGCGGGCAGCGCGAGCGTGAAGGACGTGACCTTGGTGTCGCAGCGCGTCCGCGCGGCGCGGCGCGGCGCGGCGCCCGCCAACAGCCGCCTTTACTTTGACGCCTCCATCACGGCGCTTCCGGTTTGACGGCGGCTGCCTGCTGCCGGCTTGACCGGCTGCACAGCCTCACCGGGGAGACGTCACGGCGCTCGGCCGTCGCGCCTCGCCGCTGCAATCACACACGCACACACACACATCCAAAGTAGTGACAGGCTGCGTCCCGCAACAAGAGGCGCAAGGCCGATCAAAACAAAACAAACGAGCACGAACGCGCGGGCGTTTTCTCGGGCCCCTGAAGAGTAAAACCGAGGTGAGGTGAGAGGGGCCCGGGACACGGCAGCGCCGCGCCGGGGTGTCACGTCAGGTCAGCGGTCGTTGACACCGTTTGCGCAGCACCGCGTTGCCGACTCGCGTCACATTAGAGCTGCAAATATCAAAGCCTCACCAGTGTTTTGACACTCAAGTCCGCAAGTATTAACTTGAAACTCTGCGCAAACAAGTGTTATGCAACACGTGTTTGTTTGCCCGCTCGTATGCGAAACCAGTAGCCCAAGGAATGTCCAGCCCCAGAATAACCTGTAACCTCTCCGTAAATAGTCCAATGTGTCCATGACAAGGCGAAAACCAGAGGAGCCCTGGCGGCCCGCGGGGGTTTACTGCCACCTGGCGTCCAAAGCTCGTCGTTGCACGCTCTTGACTCTTGGAGGCTTCGCTTGAATAAATAAACACACGAATGAATAAATAAATGAATGCATGAGACTCATTACAAAATGGCCCAGGACAAAATTAGATGCAGAAACCGTATTTATTTTGTAAATGGGTTAGCACTCAGACTGTACACACACAGATTTTTGCTGAGTTTGACCCAATAATACCAAAAGGAGCGTCCAGCCACCAGGGAGCAGGGTGGGCCTGGAACAGCTGCGGAGCGCCAGGTGAGTAAAGCTCGTGGTTTTTTGTTTTTTTTGTTGTTGCTCGTTTGTTCCGAGACGCCTCGAATCTGACGCTGTGTCTAACATCTAAAGCTTTTAGGGAGGAAGAAAGAAACCGAACAAAACAACTCTGCTCCGGTGTGTTTGAGGTGTTCGGCCACCCTGCTTCCTGCCGACGGCGTCCCGGACTTCACAAGCAGTCGCTCTTGGTGAGTGAGTTTTGTTACAAAAGACAAGAACTGGAAAAAAAAAACAAAAAAAAAAACAAAAACAAACAAGAGAGACCATATTACAGAACACTTGAATAACAACCGGGGGAAGGGTGGGCGCCGGGGGGGGGGAGGGCGGGAAAGGGGTAGCTAAAAACATGGTGTAGTTATGCCAGAGCAAGCCCCAAAAGACACTCAAGAAATCAATATGAGAGCTACTTGCCCCGAACATGGACACATCTACCTGCCTTGCACGTTAACTCATGAAAGTACTGACTGAATTCATGCCGAGGCTCAAAACATCGTCCTTCACTACAGCTGGCGATATATAGTGCTGTGACCAGACGGACAGTTTAATACACTACACGTGTTATAATGACCACATTATCATACTTTTCTTCTAATAATACAATATATATATAGATTTCTTTTTCTTTTTTTTTTCCTTTTGGGGAAAAAATTAAAAAAAAAAAAAAAAGAAGCTGAATCTCTCACGACAAAGCTATGCGGATTATCGTAGAAACCGTTGACAAGACAATCTACTGACACACAGCCACGGTGCACAAGCTTGCAGGCAGGAATGGAAATCTTTAGTTTTTAAAATAGTACAAATAAAAAAAAAAAAACCAAACAAACGTTTTTTAGAGTTGTTTCTTTTTCGCTTCAGAGGCACAACTCAAAAGTGCGGAGCCGAGACCTCCGCCATCGTACTTGTTGCCCTCAAAACAAACGTGGTGTATTTTTAGCTCGGGATCATAAGACGTTCGCTTGATTATTCGACCCTTGGCCGAGAATCTGCGCTCCGGCTGGCGGTTTGTTTTTTCTTTTTCTTTTTTTTCTCCGCCCGCTCAGTGAATGTTTGTTTACAATGATTCGCCGTGTTTGCCCTTTTTCCTTCTACCCGTCGCTGCGGTCGGGCAGCGACAGCAACTTTGATCCTAAATTGGGTCTAATCTGATCTAATAATCCACAAATCCCATGTTTTTCTGCAGGATTCCCTGTCAGGGTTGTCTGCCCGTGCCGCCGGCTGTGGCTCGGCGTGTATTTTCAGCGTCATAACTACAAAGTTATTATCCAAAGCTTGATGTATGTTGGGTCTGTGCCGGCATGTCTGAGAGATGGAACATCCCTGTAACAGAGCAGGTGGAACCGTGAGCCTGGGAAATAAAACTCTGGAACTACTTGGAGGTTAAACATGCAGAACAAGCTATTCCATGAGACCAGGCTCACAAATCAAGAGTAAAAAAAAACAAAAAGAAATTATGATTTTTTTTTTTTATATAATTTTAACATGAAAATAAAAATAACTTCTATATAGTTTCAAACATTGTTCAGTAACAATCCAATGTGCATCCGCAAACTATCGGCACAATAAAAGAAGTCTAATTTCAAATATTTATCAGGTGATCATTATATGAAGAGACTTTCCTCAATGGTCCTGACTGGTTAAATAAAACGACATTAAAAAAATAAAATCAATCTCTTTCTGACCTACAGATAAACTCCTCGGGTGCAGTAAACATTTCATGAATGGAACCACAGTCGTAGTGCGCTCTAACCAATCAACAAGTGTGTGTTGTTTTTGAGTATGAAGTTAAGGGCACTGGAAATCAAAACTCCTGAAGTGTTTCTCGCTGCTGCAAAATGTTTTGGAGGCGGCTGCTGCTCCCTCAGCCCCTCACGCTTTGCTCTCGGTAGCGTTTGTCTGTATGACACTGTTGTGTTCTGCAGCGATCTCCATGAGGGCGTTCGATAACTCCGCCTCCTCCAGTTTGCCTTTCTCCTCGGAAAAAATCTTCCTGGAATGGCAAACGAGATAAAAAAAAAAGAGAGAGAGAGAGAGCGTGGGATCAGACGTCGTTCCAACTCTGATGGAGAGTGCAAGAATTCACTCTGGCTGCACGTAAATTTCGACCATTTACTCTCAATGACATCTTCACCCAATATGTAAGAAGAGGATCTTCGCAGAGAGGAAATCTTCTTACATATCTCTTCACCACCTTGACAACGGTCTGATTAGTCTAACGGACAGAAAATGACAGATAATGACAGAGCGTCGAACTCCTGCTTACTCTGCAACGCACAACCCTTCCTCTCATCTAACACTAACAGTTAGTAGGTTTCGCTCCTCCCGGCGGAGTCTACGACCGGGACGGGAAACGAGCTCGGCGCTGGCGCTCAGGGCGTCCGGGTCGGGGGTCGGGGTTCGGGGTTCGGGGTTCGGGCCCGTGCGCTGCAGCGGCTCCTGTCTTCTGCACTTCAGAGCGGGAGAGCGCCGCCGCCTCGCCTCCGTTTGCTCTCTTTAGAAGAGCGGCAGAGTCGCGCAGGATTTCGGGCAACACTGAGAAGCTTATGAACTAGCGCCAAAGTTAGACGCCAAGGTGTTTGTCATTTAAAAAAAAAAAAGAAAAAAAAAAGCCCTTTTCAGATATGGGATGGCATGTTTTACTATGTCCCAAAGTGAAGGCAATCGGCCGCCCGAAACTACTAATAATAAAAAAAAAAAGGCTAATGCAATTAAGAAAACTTTACGATGGCATTAATTACTTCCATGAGTTGTAGCATGATAACGTTTAAAGCGAACAGAGCAGCGCCCTAATACACGAAACCTGCAGTATAATGTAAAGTTTTCATTAAAATAACTGCACGTCAGTGTCAATTACGGAGAGTGATTGAACTATGTTTATATTTGAAGCCGTTAATGTCGCCGTTGATGTGGGGCGTTTTTGAAATGACGTGACTAATGGCACGAAGAACCTCTGTGAAAGCTTTTTTTTTCTTTTTTTTTTTCCATATTGCCAGTGAGCTCATCCAGTCCTCTACATAGAACTCACTAACTAGTGAGTTGGCAGGAGAGAAGGAAAGAATGATTTCGGATGCAGTAGTCGCCTAAAGGCAAAGGTAAGATTCTCGATTAGTGAGCGAACAGTTTTGTTATGTATGTTAATGAATATATAATCAAATCTAAATTTTAAAAAATACAGTGAGGGAAACTGCAGGTTTAGTTTTCATTGTTGTCAGGATACCGTGTTTTTACAGGTGGTAGTTTGTCTGGACGAATTGTGAATGAATTCTTTGTAGAAGTTGATTATGTCCAATTGGACAACCCCCCAGAGTTTTGGGGGATCTGGATCGACTCCATACAGATAATTATGTGATAATTGGTTACAATGATCTCCACATTTAAATATGTAAAGTTGTTGCACCTACATTTTGACAGTGTTACTCAAATGTTAGAAGGTCTAGTCTAGCAAGATTGCCACTGTTACTTTTACACCTGCTCCGACCCACATGAAGAACTGCCATCACATTTTTGCAACATCTGAAAGGGGCTTCGCTATATTGGTGATGAATGTCATAAAAGACCCCCAAAAAATGGACAGCTGTCACACACAAGCATAAAAAAACACAAGCATCATATCACTACTGTCACAACCCATAACATTACACTAACTATCCCAGTGTCATTACCACAGTTTACCATTACAATATTTCATATTGTGTGGTCAATGGCAAGATGCGGTGGTGAATGAATGGGCACACAAGTTTTACACGAGCACGCACACACACACACACACACACACACACACACACCCACACACTCTCACACACATACAAACACAAAGATAAACCTCTAGAGGGAGCCGTACTCATCGTTGACAGGAGGAGCGGTCTTGGCCAGAGTCTCTGATGCCTCCAGAACTGGGCCTGGGGAAGGGAGGTCTGCTCCGTCTCCATTGGGCAGAGAGGGGGCAGAGGGCGGGCTGTCTAAGCTAATGAGGTCTTCCGGGGGCAGGAAGGGGCTCTCTGTCCCGTTACTAAGCTCTAAATCGAAACCTGCGTTTTTGAGCCCCATGTCAGGGGTTAGTAAATCGTAAATGTCTGGCGGTGTTGTGAGGAGATCATTTGAGACCGGCGTCGCAACAACAGCAGCGGCAGGGGTGAAAGAATTAAGAGTGCCGGGGAGGAGGGAGGGGACGTCTGCAACCAGAGGAGCAGATTCTTCAGCGTCCGGGGCTTTAAGAGCGCTGTGGATCACTGAGGGAGCATCTTTGGCAGTGGGAGTGCTATGATCAAAGGTTTGGTCAGTAGGTTTGGTCTTATCTAAGGCATGAAGGCCCCTGGGATCAGGGGCACGGGCACCCGAATCAGGCTCTGGTTTTGGAGGGGAGCGGGTTGCTATAGTGGATGCGGTTTGTGCCAGCGTCTCCATTTCTACAGCCGCGGTCTCTGGCTGCCTGGGGCTGTGGGTGACCGGCGGGCTCGGAGCGGGTCTCTTCTTGTCTAACGCAGGAGAGGGTGATGCAGCGAGTGGAGACACGGGGGGGCTACCTTTAGCATTCAGAGCAGCAAGTTTAGGAGAGTGTCTGCGCTTGGGCGGTATCGGCGTCCCAGATTTTTGAACTTTAGTCCGGTCAGGGGTGCAGGGAGGAGTCGGGCTTTTCTCCTGCTCTTCCGGGGAGTTGCTTCCTGCTTGCTCTACTAAAGGGGCCATTTTAGCCTCGACGGCGGAGGTGGAGATGAGGGGGGCTGGCGGGGCCGCGTTCGACTCCGGAGTCGGGGCAGGGGCCGGTATGGGTGTGGGTGAGGGGTCGTTGGCCGGGGTGGACAGGCTACAAGTGAGGGTAGTGGTCTCGCTAGAGGGGCTGTCCTGAGCGGGGTCAATTGTTGCAGTGGCTGTGTCAGAGTTGGTGGCTATGGAGGAGAGGGTGTCCAGTGCCAGAGCAGCAGTGTAAGCCGCCAGCCTGAGAGAGCAGGGAGAGAACAGAGACACACAGACTAGACACCAGGGTGACTGTGACACAGGAAGGGTGGCCCGGACCAGCATGCAGAGGGATTAGTTGGCTTTAGAAATTCACACAGAAACAGACAAAGCAACTAAAACACAGCAAATATTAAGCCTAGTGAGAAAAAAGCAAAAAAAAAAAAAAAAAAGAAGCAAAAAAGGGCGTCATGCTGTGAGTGGACATTAAAGGTTACATCCCACACACACACCAATATGGAGTACACTGACTAGGAAAACTAATGTTTTTTTTTGTTTTGTTTGTGTTTTTTGTTAAAAAAAAAAGGCACCAGTCTTCCTGCAGGACACTATAGCACCACGCAGAACCACCTAGAAGGGTTAAACAGTACCAGTGACAATCTCATGTGATCTTGTTCCAGACTGCCGGTGTGACAGATGGCCCGCTGAGGTCGTCTAATGACTTGGTATGAGTGGACCACACTCGAGAGGACTAAAGCCTCGCTGTGTCTTTAACTGGTATTGCTTCAACCTTGATGTAACCAGACAGAAAATCTCCGTAGGCTGGAGAATAAAAACACAAAGTGCGGTATTCCCTCTGAAAGGGAACCAAAACAGAAAGCGGCACTGTGGACTCCACTCAAGAATGACGTGAACTTTTTTGAACAATTCGTTTGTGCACGACTGAGGGTCAAATTTTCTCCCGTTGAAAATTCTGAGAATTCTTTGGAGTGGAGTGCAAAGTACAACAGATAGAGAGTCTTGAGCAGTAAAGAGGTTGTGTGCAGAATTCCATTTTCCACTCACTCTGGTTCTGTGAGGGGCGTGGTTTCATTGGGTTCCGTCGGTCCTGCTGCATTATGATTGGCTGTGCACTCGTCCTCTGTCCTCACTTCCACGATTGGCTCCTTGGATTCATCTTTCCTGCAGGACACAAACGCAAACATCTTGGAAAATGGCCACATATTTATGTTTATGATGAGCGGCGAGAAAAAGGGATGCGGGAAGCAGCTCCACTCAAACACAGTCCGAATACTGAAGACAGATCACTCGTGAAGATGCTGACTTTTCGTGAGACTGGCAACATGAAATGTAGCACAAATCAATGCCTGTGTGATGCAACCGCCCACTCAAATTGATTTTAATCTGCCGTCTTCTGAACATGAGTACATCACTTGAACCCGGCATCACAGATTGAGTAGTCATGACATAAAGGATTCTTTTTCTTTTTCTTCTTTTTTTTTTAATCTAAAAGGATGTCCAAAAGTGTACCCCAAAAAGCACCAACTTTTTAAAATGTAAACATTTTCGGGGCCTTTTGACTTTTGAAGGAAGTTCAGCAAGCTGTAAACAGCTCCACAAATACCATAAAAGGTCAATATGAATAAGCTGCATGTAGACATAAACGATAATGTAGTCCCAACCTCCAGGCTCTGTTCGGGGTTTGCCGGTTCCGAGAGAACATTATCTGCCTCTTTAGTTGCTCAATGCGCCGCTGCGTTCACCAGCTAGTTAGTCACACTGTCTGCCTGATGTTTAACGCTGCAAACAACCTCGATGAGGCTGAACAATAACACAGCAGCCATGAGCAAGCACACTGAAACAACGAGCTGCAAAAAAAAAAAAAAATGCTGCAACTTTGGGCTGAGAGCTGCGGAGCGGGTTGCTAATTTTCTGCAGCTTTAACACCGCGCCGACAGCCGTGTTGCCGGCTCGGTGAAACGCATGTAAAAGCTCTGACACTTACATGAAAGCAGCCTTGCCCTCTTCTAAGTTGTGCCCTTTGGTGCCTGTGCCCGACTTCCCGCAGAGGCACATGATGAGCCCGCATTTGTTCACAAAGTAACAGGTGACATCCACAGCCAGCAGCAAGAGAACAAATACTACGACAAGGATCCCTGCCCAGAGCATGATGCCCATGGAGAGCGCCGCTTCATCACCCAGATCTGCCAGAGAGGAAGGGAAGCAAAAGAGGGAGAACTGAACGACTGAAGCCAGACGGTTTTGTAGAAACGGCCACAAACAAACTGGATAAAATGCTACTGTGGCCTTAAATGGGTCCATAAAACAGAAATAACTCACCTGTTACGAGACATGTTGTGGCTGTCTCAGTGAAAATTTAGATGCTGTGTAATGTGTGTGTGCGTGTGTGTTCAGTCTGACCCGTGTTCAGTTTTTCTTTTTTTTTTCTTTTTTTTTTATTTCACTCCCCTTCAAATATGATGCATGCCGAGTTGATTTGCAACAGTTTGTCCACTCATTTGTTCATTCAATCTATTTATTTGGTTTTATTAATAAGGGCAAACCAAAGCTTACAGTAACTTGCTAATTACCCATATTTCTTTTTTTTTTAAATAAATGCTTTGTCTTCACCGTATAAAGTCCATATATGACTAAAATCGAGGACTGCCGTTAATATTGAGCTCTCGTTTATAAATACGTCTACATCTTTATTTACGGACAACAAGATCTTCTAGAGTGACATGCAGCTGAGTAAAAGCACCCTCCAATTATAAATGTATAAAACACAGTTAGATCATTTACATGCATGAGAAATATCTGGACATTTAATCTTAGTAATCACCAAAATACTCATGACAATATTGTTGTATGCAGCTTTTAAAACTGTACAAATATAACAACACGCTTTTCAGTTAGGTGTTCCTCAATAATGTAAACGTTAATGCTGTAAATCTTTACAGTTTGTGAGCAGTGTAACAATCGATGTAAACAATTACGTCCAGCACATCACCCGGTCGTCAATGTAAAATGTTATTTTTTACTTTCACGCAACTTCATTTCAACTCCGCTACCGCTCAGTGCCGTAAACCGGCACTCCTCTATGTTATCTAGTGCCGATGACTAGCTGTGCTAACGCCGCGCAGGGTGAATCTGGGGGAGGCGGAGGATTCCACTGCCTTTGGTTCAGCACGTCCGTCTGGTCTGTTCTGAAGCTACACGGCGCACCTTCTCTCCCCCACAACAGAGACACATCTGTCGTGGGCAAAGTCTGTTTTATAAGAAGTGGAAGCGTGTAGAGAGGCAGCCGGGCCAGAGAAAAAGGCAGGCGCTCCCTTAGAGTTACGCTGCGAATTCCCCGTGAAGCTATGAGAGCAGGAGTATAATGATGAGGGACAGGATGAGTGATGCAAGAGTGCATGTCACAGATGAACAGCCCTGAGTGGCTGGATGCACAAAATGCACACAGGTCGAAAACGTTCACGTGGTCCACCACACCAATGTCCAGGCCCGGGCAAGAGAGCAGGAACATTGAGAGAGGAAGGGGGTGGGGGCAGGGGATGAAGGGATACAAAGAGGAAAAAAAGAGAGGGATGGGGGGGGAAACAGAGGAAGAGAGAAAGTGAAAATATGTCAGGTCTGAAACTCAAAAGTGAAATAAAGAAGAAACAAGATTTTTTTCTTTTTTTTTTACATTAAGGGAGAAAAAAAAACAGCAACACATCAAAGCAAAAGCACAGCACACAGGGGAAAACAACAGCACACCGACGATATGGTGACTCAGTGGAAGGGTGAGAGGGAATGCTCGAGATTGGAAAATGAATTAGAAAATAAAAGCAGGGGGACGTAATGGTCTGCTGTGATGCTTCAGCAAAGCGCTCTGCACTCTTTAGCACCTAAAGGGTATCTGATTTTTGTAAGCTTGATAGAAAAACCTTCAGCTGCAGTTCAGACCTCCAGGTACGAGTTAATCAGTGTTATCAAGAGTCAATTTCAAGGCTGCCTCCACACAGGGGCGAACTATCCTCTAACTGTTTCTTAAACATTTCAATGGTAAAGCTGAAGAAAACTGCAATCATCAAGAGGAAATTATTCCAGCCTCTGCAGAAACTGCCTGGCCCAGTTCTGCAAGAGCAAACTCAAGCTCATTTAGCAAGGGGGCTGTCAGAACTTTAAAGTGAAGAAATTCAGCTAGAAAATCATTTCTAGCACACCGCTGTCCAGGAAATCAATTTTTTTTTCCCCCCGTAGATTTATTTAGTTGTCATTCACCCCTCAGTGCAAGTAAAAATGGAGCGTGACGCGCCGCTTCTGGGCGTCAAGTTGAGCTCCCGTGGTTTCTGGCTGTTTATCTGCAGTAAGAGCGACCCGAGTGGATACCTGGGATGGCGGCCGGCTCTGTGGACGTCCTGATGGACATGGTCGCTGGGAGGGACTTGCCCTTCTGATTCTCTGCCACCATGTAGATGTTGTACTCCGTGTCCCACTCCAGCCCGCTGAGGACCACGTGCTCACTGCCACTGGGCAGCCGGATTTCTGGTTTCCATTCCGGCGCCTCTATCTAAGGGCACGCAAAAAATGTTTTTATGCGCCAAACATGACAGAATCAAAGTACAATTTCTATATTCGAAAAAAAAAATTGTCAGAGAGAAAAATCGACTCCTTTTTGAGATATGTTATTAGGGCTAGCTTGATCGGTCAGGTGCAGTATGTCAAATAACTGAGCAGTCCTCAAATTCAGAAAATGTCAGGAAATGATTTTGTGTTTGCACAACAGTCCCAAATCCCCAAAACACACAAGTTTACATCATTGCAGAACAAGAAACGGCAAATGTCCATATCAGAAAGGCCGGAACTGGAGTATTTTGTCTTATAAAAATGTATAAAAATAAAAGCTGATTTTCTGTTGACTGTAGAGTCATACTCACTGGTTTATAGCGGACAAGATAATGTAAAATGGGAGAGCCGCCGTCATCCTGCTTGATCCAGCTGATTTTGAGGGAGTTGCCTTTAGGTTGAAGTACCCCCTGAAGCTTGGGAGGATTGGGATTTCCTACAAGTAGAAAAAGTAACGCAGATGTTATTTTGAGAGGCACAGAACTGATGGCTCGTCTTATTGGAAGAAGCCGAGGCAGCTCCATCTTCAAAATTGTAAGCAAAAAAAGTGTCTCTCTTTGTTGTTGTCCTCCATTAATCTTTTCCCTCGGTCTGGTCAGACTAATTACTGCATCAGGGAGAGACGGGGAGAGGAGATGGGTCTGCCGTCAGCCTGTCTCTGATGCATTAAATGCAAAGACTGAACGTGAAATAAAAATGAGTTGGATGAAAGCTAACTGGAAGATGGCAGACAACAAGAAGGAGGTGCATCGTGGTTAGGGTTTATTTTCCGTCCGATGATCATGCTTCCAATATTAAATTGTTCCAAGCCAGAGATGCATGGGACTGTGAGGCTAGGGTTAAACGTGATGGAATATGGAGGATGCGATGCATCGGTTAGCTATCGCTCTCAGCATGAATACTAATAGCTCTTGATTGAGAACGAGAGCAAACTGCTGGAGGGAGCCGTGTTTTGGCTGAAGGTGAGAGAACATTGATTAGAACTCTCTTGTGATAAAAGGAAACTGGGTTTATTGCACACATGATTTATAGTAATATCCGGTAAGGAACAGCGGCAGCGTCCCTTAGGTATCAGGCTATCAATACTGTTCAAGTGACGCTGATATTAAACAGTCTTGACTATTATATATATCACCATGAAGACAACCGTGGCTATCGTTCATCCTGCTGAGGCAGACGTCTG
>CAAKHG010010158.1:4394-14774 GCA_901007715.1 Dactylopterus volitans | reverse complement strand
TCTCCCTTGTCGTACCACCATTTGTTTTTCAATTTGTCCAAGAGGCCTTGCTCATTCAGTTTTAACACTGCCAGGTTAACAGCATTTCTTGAAACGATAAAACATAGCTTGTAAGAAAATGAACAGGTCCGTGAGAAATCTAATATAGAATATTAGTAAAAAAATATATCAATGGTTCATAAGGGGAGCACGGAAGGGACAAATTGGTAAAGAATTTCACTGGTGTGGAAAAGGTAAGAAGCATTTTTTACAGCAAAGAAAATGTTAAATATTAGAGAGGTGGCATGGAGGGTCACATTGTTTGTAACTGAAGTGTGCGGGATGGGGACATTCATCATCGACTTTGAAAATAGAACATCCAGCATGCTGCTTAACATTCATCACAACCGACAGGAGACCATTTAAACTAGCAAATGCACTAAAGGAAATATTTCAGTGTTGGAATTGGAAGCAATGCAAGAGTGCACCACAGAGAAGGGAGGGAGGGGAGAGGGGTGAGGGAGCAGAACAGCTGAGGCTGTAGAAGGTGACATGGACATTCAGATGGATCTATACTGAGAGTGACTCATGAACCAGTTACTTAAGAGAAAGAAACAGAGACACAAACCAGGCAGATAGGACAGAACAGAGAATGGCTGAATGTGTTGGTTAAATTTAAATGACTCAAAACTCTTCACTTGTTGATGCACTTGAGGGGGGGAAAAAGAAGAATTAAGGGGTGAGGAAGAAGAGAATGACAAAAGGTGACATCAGGGTAGGTGGAATACTATAACAACATGGAGGATATTGTTATAATATCCCACCCACCTTAATGCAGAGCCTTTAGGTGTGGCCACACCATAGCCCTTAGAGTCGAGGTTGCCGCCCACTTTCATGGTGTCACATGGCTTCCGCTGCTCTATGTACTCGTTCATTGTGGATTCGAGAAGAAAGGCGAACTTGCCCTTCGACTTTCGTACCCGGGAAACCCCGTCAGGTGTTGTCTTGGCAAATACTGAAGGCTCTGCCGATTTCATGTATGACCACATTTTCTCATACACTGCTATTTTGGAGCGCTGCATTTGAAGGAAGAGAAAGAGAGAGAGAGAGAGAGAGAGAAAACAGGGAGAGTTCAGTGAAACACTCGGTGAAACATGGACAGCCATAAAAACACAACGAGCTGCAGTGGGTTTGGGTTGGAGGGATAGTTTGAGACATTTTGAGAAATATGTGGCTGTCTAAATGAGAAATCGATAAGGCCTAAATGTCTGGGGCTAATAGCAGGAGGGGGTGTAGGTGGGGCTGTAATTGCCTTTATTTAGAGTATGTATGAAAAAGATTCATCTCTGGCTGAGTCCAAATGCGACAACTCATTGACTTGCAGATTTTTTTTTTTGAGCTGCAGCCGCTGAAACCCGAAATTCATCCGGTCCACAATCGGCCTCCAGACACCGCAAACTTTGAATGTTTCTATCACAGTGTCAAAATATAACCATTGCGTAATGAAGATTGTAAAGTGAGGCATAGGTTTCATGAAAGTACACAATGGCAATACTCGTATGCCGGAATGGTTTTGATGAAATTATTTTTTATGGGAGACTGCAGCCATGGTGGGGTGGGCTGGCGGGTGAGGTGGGGGGGTTGCAAAACATTTTGTTTCTGGTTCTAAAGCTCATTAATCATCCCGTGTCCCTCCATCTCTTCTTTACTGAGATGAGCAGTGACCTTGGTCTTCTCACAGTCTACGATCCTAAGCTGATTATTGAAAACCAACTTAGGACACATATAATATCGCTGACATGCATTGATTTAACTGGCAAAACACAACTAATGTCTCATTTGCTTTCACGACTCGTAGCAAAACACATAGACGGGACAAAACAACAAGCACACCAAGATGGCGGACCAGCATTGTGTTTGCATCCTGATTCAGACTCCACTAATATCACCCAGAATTCATTGTCAATTGCTATTAATGAACTAGAAACTAAAGAGAACAATTCTGTTCCTCTACACTGATTCATTGATCTATCTCCGGAAAATATGGTGCTGAAGCAGAGGCAGGATTGCTGCCTTCGACATAAATATGGACCGTGAAAAAAATATATTGTCATACAGTCTCGCAGCATACAGTAAATACTGGAGCCAGTGGAAGCCCAGTCCTGTCTAGTGCAGAGATACTGCCGGCACTTCTAAAGCTCTTTAATCCACAAATTGCATTTTGTTTGTTTCATCCAAACACAAGCAGAAATGCGGTCCTGTATGCAAAAGCAAAATAATCTCACTAATCTGGCTTCACTCACACAAAGGCAAGCGAAATCAGTCCGCTCATCCAGCGCCCGGCAAGAAGCACAGCTGAGCATTTATATTTCCACTCCATTCCTTCAGAGCGACTCTCGATCACAGGACGAAGCCGCGGCCGCCGCACCTTCCCGCCACTTCCGTGGTGCCACAGCAGGCGTCCTCAGTCATTGAGCGCCCGCTGTGGCACGATTGTTTGAAGCTCGAGCAGGAATGCAATCCACTTGAGCGGCTGAGCGGCGTAA
Source organism: Dactylopterus volitans (assembly GCA_901007715.1). NCBI lineage: Eukaryota > Metazoa > Chordata > Actinopteri > Syngnathiformes > Dactylopteridae > Dactylopterus > Dactylopterus volitans. The sequence continues at coordinate 12,249 of CAAKHG010010158.1, read as the reverse complement.
TTCGGAGTGGAGTCATTTGAGCTGATTTACCCTTTAAAAAAAGCAAACAGTCCGGCAGAGGTAGTGGGCCGTTTGCCAGCAGCCTGAAGTCTGACAATCTGGCAGCTCAGCCGAGGTAAAGTGTTTGGTATCTGTATTTTTAGACAGAGTTGACCTCTTCCTCCTCAGTTCTTCTCCCTCCGGCGGGTCACAAATCATGATTTATTTAAATAAGTTAAAGCCTTTTGCACGTTTCATGTCTTTGAAATTGCTACTTAAAACATGTGAAATATAAGACATAAACAAATACTCCACTGTAGGACGTGTGCTCATTTAAAGGAACAGTCTGACATGTTGGGTGTCATTCCATTTAATTTCTGTCAGGCTTTGTGAATCACTTCACAGCAAGAGTTCTCCGACACTTTTGTCAGCTTCTGGGCACCGTCCGCATTGCTGTGTCCCACTGTGTCCAGCATCCTTGCGTCACATTTAGCGGAGAAATATGAGACTGCTATCATGCTTTTCATCTACGTTTCATTCATTTGAATATCCTCAGATCAAGAGAGCTTCCAGAAGCTCCTATTGCTCAGCAGAAGTTCTAGAGTTCACAGCAGTGGTCCAGGGTGACAGGTTTTAAATTTGAAGTCTAGTAAATGACTTTTGCTACTAAGCTTATGCACGTCTGTTTTGAGTTCATTTTTTTTCTGCAAAGGCTGCTGACAGGCTTTCGTCTTCATTTTAATGACCTCATTTTTCTTGCCAAAAAGACGGCAATCGTTTGAGGGACTGATCATCTGTCCTGCGGTATGTCACATTAACACAAACCAGAGCAAAACCACTGAAATCTATTGCCATTGAGAAAGTTTCGATCACCGGTTGTTTGATGGTGCAGGTCTGCACTAATCTGCCTTCAACCCGTTTGACCCGCTTCGCTGTGGTCCTCGCTGTGGAACTGACGGCCTCACCTCTGTGGCCCGGTCAGCTGCCAGCTGGAACAGCCACAGACATGCACAGCACAGCTCCGCTCTGACACTCAGGATGCTGCTAAAAATGGCCAACGAGAGGCTGATCGCCGGTCACCGGGGAGCTGGAGTGTGCTGCTGTTGACAATAGAGCGGAAGAGAAGCTGCACTAAACTGGGCTAATGTGACCTTCTGCCGCGCTCGGCCAGAGAGAAGCGCCTCAGAGAAAACTTTGAGCTGAAACTTTCCATTATTTCTAAATGTCTTCGAGGGGCTGTTTGTCACGATGGTGCTGGAGGCCTGACAGTCAGGTTCATAATCACTCTGGAAACCCGGAAGCAGAAAAAAAAAAAAAAACGTGAAAAAAAACATCTGACATCAGAGTGCTGAGACTCTGGAGCAGGTGCTTGTTTTATTTTATTTTATTTTATTTTTTTTTTGAGGGTGCGACATGTTTTACACGCTACAATGGAAAAAAAGGGAACGCTAATGAAGTGCTCTGAGCTGCGTTCTCGTGTGCACTTTTGTGAACATGGAATCCTGCACTTGTGTAATCACTCGAGGTGGCCTAACACGTATGCAGTTATTGCATATTTACAGTGTTTGATCCAGAGAAATCACATTTGCATGACTGTTTTCATCCATATTGTATGTTCAGGGTTTGTGAGTCACTTCCACAACCCATGTGGTGGGTGAAAGAAAAGCAAAACATCAGAGTGAGCTCAGTGTTGTGTACGGCAACATAAATTATTCACCGCAGATGTAATGGATTGTGGGTTCAGGCTAGCAAGTGAATCATTCTTGACATATGCACAATTTCAGCTCAGCTGAGTGTTCATGTAAACACTCTTAACATGACAATAATAGCTGATGACAGGCCTGACTATAGTGTGAAAACAGTGATTCTTTTCTGGGTTACAAGAAGACGCATGCTTGTCAGGAGCAGGTTGGTCGACTGTGTAGAAATCTGTGAAACTCCTCATGCTGTCTGACTGATATTCCCTTGAGAAATCTTCTCACAACTACAGTCATGGCTTCACAAAAGGACACTACTCAACAAATCATTTGAAGTTTGCAACTTGCGTAGACACAACATTACACTGTCTTAGTGGCAATACTGGTTATTTCACTATGTTGTTCCAGACCAGGGGTTCTCAAATGGTCTGGCCTCAGCTCAGACTGTGCAGTGCGTTGAGCTACATGCTAACATGCTCTAGTTTCAACCAATAAAGATGGTATTCTTGGATTGCCTCCAAGTCCCTGGAGTCCTCTTTGGAAGTAGTACGCACATTTTTCTTAAAAAGACTGTTTTGCGTCTAACTTGTGTTTCATTTTTGATCATTAAAAAAAGAATAACAAAATGAAAGAAAAAAAATGCGGCATGTGTCACATTTGTGTTTACAAATGCTTAAATGTGCACAAGACAACATTAGTTTTAGATTTCAAGTCTGGATAACGCTGCATGTTGTATGTCCTTCAAAGTACAAGCACAGCGGCAAAAAGTGTTTTTTTTTTTTTTTTACCCACTATTTTTTTTTCATGCACAAATCCATGACCCAGTCAAAATCCATCAGTTGAAATACTCTGCTATATGTGTGTTTTGTAAATGCTCAGTTCACTGGCATTGGATTTCATCACCCCACCCTGAATCACTAAAATATCTGTGTTTTGAATTAAATCTAATCAAACTTACCAAATGTGGAAAAAAAAAATCTTCTTAATCAACATTAATTGAACTCATGCAAACAAACAATCCCAATAATTACTGAGTCGTTATGTTCTTTCTCTGGATATCAGCGTCCACAACCTGGTAATTTATGTTAGAAACTCTAGGAAATTATGATTAGGGTAAATAGACAGAATCCTTCAATAGCTGATACCACTTTAACGATGGAAAACTGTTTTTCTTACACCTTACAAGTTGGATAGGTCAAATATTTGAATTTCTCCTGTATTTTCTCCAGCCAAATATAAAAGAAATAAACTGTGGTCCATAATTAGACGCTCTATGTGAAATGCAAACAGACCATAAATAAAGACAGAAGGTAAGCTGTGACATCTCCTTTCCATGCAAACTTATCTGCATTGTCGAGGCACGACCACATTCTGTAAAGGCATAAAATCCTTAAAGAACACATCCTCCACACTACTCCCACCGAGATGATGGCATGGTTAAAGCTTTCAAATGACTATTTCGTTGCATGGTGTGACATATTTGACAACGTATCCATGGACACTGAAAGACATTTGCAATGCTCATTCAAACATACAGTTGAAATAGGTATAATCGTGTAACTGTAATATGTTAGAGGCTTTTGATAATGCTGATTACATCTCACTTATAAGTCAATTTCCTGTATTTCAAATCATACCTCTCGGTAGTTCTATTCAAACTATATTCAAACACTGCTGTGAATTATATCAAATAAAATTGTCGATACGTGTCCATCCAGAATCAGTATGAGACCCTGTTCTATCTACTTTGTATAGAAATATCAATCATGCAGACAATACTTTCTTATATTCAACTGAGTCTCCTGCAAACCAGTTTAAAGCTTGTTCAAGATACAATGTACATAAGAATCTTCAATGCATGCCTTAAGTATAGATCTAATTGACATCAATGCAGATATCTTGTTGATCATTCTTAAAGACTAAAAGTCTAAACTGTGAGTTTTGTACTGTCTAAAAGCTTATTTTTACTTTCAAAACTGATAAAAACATGATCTACTGCACTGTCTACATTGGATTATGGAGATATCCAGTATGCTCCTACTACTGCCACTGCCCTTTAACCACTGGACCATGGTGACCACAGTGATTCATTACACCAGACAGCTATCACCCTCAGTGCCGTGACTTCTATGAAACGACTGGACGGTCATCACTGACATCTGACATCTAGTAAGTCTTGTAATTAGCGCATCTGTGAGTGTGTACGATTGTGATGTAGATGAACTGTCCTTTTGCGATTGAAAGAGCCTAATGAGGTTTCTTGCGTAAATCACACAAAGCTGAAGCAGGTCATATAGCCCCTGGCTGGCGGGACGTTTGGGTTTAGTGCCCCTCATCTGTTCTGGAAAGAAACTGGTCGCCAATCCAGCTGAGGTCTTAAGTCCAGTTGCCCGTTCATCTGTCAGCACCCGACTGAGGGGCTGAGTGATTCATGCCCCTCTGTGTGCATCTGTCACTCTGTCATCCCAAAGCAGAGACCACGAGCTGAAGGAAGCATGTGTAATCTTGAGGGTGTTTCATTTCTGTCTGCATGCATTTCCTAGTTGTGCACCTGGTGAAGTATGGAATTAAAACTCACTTTTGTCGCCAGAAAATATGTAATATTGTGTACGTTGAGTGCACTAACAGGGCTTGTACAACAGGGCCTCTGCAATTAGAGTGAAAATTAACCCATTCATGCTGGTTACGCAAGTAGGTGCAGACAAATTGAACATGGTAAAACCTTTAATATTACTCCCTCTTGCATTATTAGCTGGCGAGCTGAACGCACAAAATTAATTGTCATATCAGCAACTTGTTGAAAAGCATTCGGGGAAATTAAGAAGATCACTGACTTAGTGTAATTGGAGGCAGCAGTTTTTGGAAAGAAATCTCCAGCGGCTCATTACAAAATAGCTCAAAACAGTTGACTATGAAAGCTGGATGTCAGCAGATGAGATGTCACAGGTGAGTAAACTAGCCTTTGTATACATTTCCCAGAATGTGGCGATGCTAATGCAAGACAACCAGAAAAATTGATTTAAAGCAGGTCTGTACTTCCAATCACAAACCACAAAAAAAAAAAAAAAGTCAGTCTTGAAAAAGTGGGCTACGTTAAATATCATCAACGTGAGGAAGCTGTATCTCTTGAGGGATGCAGCCTCTTTGAGGATCACTGTAAAAGCTATTTCTTGCTTATTAATCATTAGCGTTTAATTGCGAGTTTTCAATAGCTGCTGCTCAGAATGGCTCCTCTACACTGACATTTCAAGTTTTGGAGGAAGAGAAGCGGAATATTAGTCACTCAGGATGAAGTCACCACACGCTTGTCAATTATCTCAATGGGAACACCTTTGACAAATCACAGCCTGCCAAATACATCACGAATTGGCACATTCGCGGCATGGAGCCGCTGCCGATGGAGCAGCTTTTAGTGTGATGATTCACCAGGAAGCCATTAAAATAATCAATTGGATGTATTTGGTGAATTTACATTTTTCTTTTAAAAAAACCCCAACGCGTGTGTCAAAGGGGTGTGTGCTTCTAAGTGCCGACAACACATTCCTTGCTTCATCTCGTTTACGGTGCTGGATGAAAAGTTTATGCAGTTATTTTGAGGATTACTAGTCAAAGAAAATACGCTAAAAATGTACATACATACATGTCCTGTCCACCTGTCGTTGGCTCGTCCAGCAGTTATAATAACAGAGTGTCTCTTTGCACCCAGGTGAGAATAGTTACACGGCTATTCAGATGTTTCTACTTTCCATATCAACAAATAGTGACAGTGTCCTTTTAGTGGAGCAGTTTGTGGAGGATGAGTTTTGTTATGGTTTAGACTACAAACGTCTTGGTTGCTTTAGAAAAAGATGAGGGAAAGGCTTTCTTTAAGAAAGTCCAGCCAGAAAGCCTTTGGGGCATGGGCCACCAGCCCGGGTACTAATGGCATCTTTCTTATAATAATGTCCTTGGAACTGAATGGGTATTATTACACTTCGCACGATAAGAAAATCAGCATGGCTGACTCAGTACGTGCTGTAATGCATAAATTTCTGAATTTTAGAGGAAACTTTTTATGAAATATTCATCCTACACCCTCTTAAGCTGCACAGATCTTAACAGTTATGGGTCTACATGTTATAATAGATGGTAAATAGCTACATGCCGTCTCCTCCTATTTCAGACTTTTCAGTGAGGGAGGATTTTTCTTCTCTTTGCAATAAATCTTTGCTGAAAAAGCCACAGTTTTCATAAATTTAAGTGATGGCCTCGGGCACTCCGCAGCGCAGGGCAGCGCGAGTTATGATGACCTCCTCCACCCTGATCATAGTGATTGCTCCATTTCAGTGCTTTTAGGCCTCAGTTCAGCTTGGCTCAGCGGACTATGCTGTTCTGCTTGAACGCCTCTTTAAAAAAACGAGTTGGGTCACCGCTACATTACGCAAAGCCCTGAGTGACTTCTTTCAAATGTTAAAATCACAAACACGAACAAGAGTCTTTCATCCCCAAGTTTATGATATGGCCAAAAATGCTGTCCCTTCATTCTTTTCTCTTGAGATCAACACGTGCCTTCATTTGGTCATATTCGGACGGACCCTGTTCTAACAAGAGCAAACAGATAGAAACACGATGTTCTATATTCACTGTGCATATTACAATAGCTGTCTGTAAATCTCAGAAGAGATTGTAGGATGTGATTTTACAACACCCCGTGGACCAAGGCAGTCTGAAACCAACACACTGGGCCATCCTGAGCAGTCTAACAGCGAGTGGGGTTTGTATTTATCAGACGTCTCAGCCTCACACCAAGAGACCGACGGGGACTAAAAATAGACACCGCTCGGAGCTGGACATCCAGAAATCGGATGTGAATGACATATCCATTTCCGAGGAATGGAGTGTCTTCTTTGAGCCTGCACTTTTGTGACAGAAGCTCACAAATTGGAATTATAATGACGTCTTGTAAGCCATGGACGTTTTTTTCTCCTCCCAAAGTTTCAAACAGATAGAGCTATGCTGAAAAACATATCAGAGCCAACTTTTGCTTTGTTTCACTTCACTCTTTATGAATTGTTGAACTGAATTGTTGTAGGGAAGTAGATTATTGAGCTATACATTCACAGTTTTGAAAATTGATCATAATGATCGTGATAAGAGGGTCCAAATGATGACGTTTTTCAAAGACCTTCAACATTCCTTGAGCTACTTTTCCATAGTGACCACTGAATTGACATCGGATTACTGGTGTTTTTGTTTGTTTGTTTGCTTTAGGCTGCGGGTTTATCGCTATTTTATTATGAGACTTTTATTGACAGTGCAACCTTTCTCCACATTTGCTTTGGCAGCACTTTTGAGCAGTTGAATGTAGGGTAGAATCTGCACATTAGCTGAAGTGCCATGAGGCTCATCAAAGTTTGGTTTATAGCTCCACAGATGGTTTGACAAGGCAGCATAATTGCTGCACAGCTGACTGATTTCTTTTTCATAAATAAGCTGGAAAAACTCCTACTGTATTTTGTTTGATGGTACAAAAGTTAATTTGGTGCAACCGAACAGACAACAAGCATCCTCTCCTGAATCTAAAAGTAATACCACATGTCGGATAATGTTCTGCTCTTGATAAATATAAGAATATCTTGGTTATCTATGACCAAAGACCAAGGTCTCATTTTGAACCACAACAAAAGCGACTTTAGTAGCACTGCATGACTGGTTTGTAAGGTGGAAAAACATTTTCGACAGTTATTTTAGAGATAATTTAATTAATTTGTTCCTGGGCAGCTAATAAATCAAACCCACGGGAGAGCTGACTTACTCAGCTCTGTGTTTTTGGCCAACGTGGACCACCGTCGGAGCAGATCTGGTCATACGATGCAGCGACAGCGGCGACAGCAGTCAGTCGAGACACTCACCCTAAAGAACTCCTTAGTGGAGCCTGAATCTAACGTCCCATAGGCGATCTCTGTCTGCTTGGCCAGGTCCTCTGCACTTTCGATTGGAGAAACCATCCTCTCCACGGTGAGGAAGGCAGCCAGGTTGGCCGTGTAGGAGGAGATGATGATGAGGGTGAAGAACCACCACACTCCTCCGACAATGCGCCCAGAGAGGGACCTGAGAGGAGCAGAAGGAGCAGACACATGAGAGCGAAGTGCTCATTTCTTCACAACAGGAAGGAACGGATGGGGGGGGGGGGGGGGGGC
>CAAKHG010010155.1:1080-11702 GCA_901007715.1 Dactylopterus volitans | reverse complement strand
GGCCAAGATGTCAAAGAGAGGGCATTACCTTGCCATCTTACAGCCATAAAAACAAAATCAGTAATGCTTGCCCCGTACCTGCCAGCGTCTGTTTACTGCCATGAGTTACCGGCGCAGCATAGGCATGTGTGACGTTCCCACTGCAGCCGATAAAAACCTGTGTCCATTGCAAAGTCATTTCACCTGCATCTGAATGCCAATCAGACCCTTTCCCACTGCAGACAGAGGCCAATTGTTGCCGTGTTTAAGTGGGGGTTTTTTTTGGCCAGTGGGAAAGTGGCTTCAGAAAGCTGCAGAGCAGGTGCTGATGCCAGCAAAGTAAGGTTTGCTTCCAGCATATATGTCAGGACAAGGGTAGAATATGGTTACCTTGCCAATGATGGTTACTTCTGGGCGTCCCTGAACATCAGATATCAGACTTTTCAGCCTAGCCCAAACTGACATTCCAGTTTTTGTTAAATCAAGTCACTACAATCCACATCATAACATTACTGCACAAGAGTATAATGAAAACTGGTGCTGGTGATCAGAACCAGGTCTGCAAGCAGTGTGGGAAAAGAGTGGAAAAAGTATAGCCGTGTTAAAACCCCTTGCTTTTAAATGCTACATTTAGTGCGAAATCAGTATAATTGTCACCGGCTCTCGCGGTCTGTTTGGAAAATCATCAATCAGCTCTCAGCAAATTAACTTGAAATTCCCTTCCCTAGTCCAAACACGCGTGGTCCAATTTATAATGGTGGGCGACTGCCCAGAAGTCCATCTTTGGTACCCACCTGGTTCTATGAGCTCTTTTTTGCTCCCTGATGCTCCTTGCTCCTGACAGGCGAGACTCATCTCAGCCATCTGTTGTGTTACAGACATGGCTGTTGAAATCCCACTGAAATAGATTAACAGGATGAAATTTATAAAAAAAAAAAAAAACCCAAAACATTTCAAAACACACAAAATACAAGTGATTTTATCATGATATTTTCCATATATTCAACTCTACGTATTAAGAAGGCACCAACGACATTCTACAGTTGTTTCAAGTTGGTGCATTAATCTAAAATAATGTTGATGAGATGAGTAAAATGAATTATACAATGATGTGGTATTCATGATTTGAAGACGCTTATTTTTTGATGGCACCTGATGGAAGCTGCTAAGGTCCATCAACAATATAATCATTATTCAAAGCACTTGAGCGGCAGTGTTATATTGTTTTTGTGTGAAAATGTATGATATTAGTGGATAGCCTCACCTAAATGTTTCGGTGGCAGCTGTCTCAGCAGAAGCAGCGGCCTCAGCTGCCACCTCTGCTGCGGCCACTGCAGCCGCTGCAGCATTATTCAAGGTGGCCTCTAACCTCTGGATGGCAGAGGCCTCAGCTGTGGGGCCACTGCTGCTGCCTGAGGGAGAAGATAGAAGATTTCACCACATGTAATAGTCCCACAATGGGGACAAAGGTGCAGCTGCAAAGGCAGGTTGGCTTTTTCTTTCCCCGGTGCACAGGGGACAGACACAGCAGGTCTTACCCACAGCACTCAGGGAACTGACTCCTCCATTGTTCTGTCTTGAGAGGTGCTCCTTGTGGCACACAGAGCACATGCCATTTGTTCTGGGGTTGCCATAGAAACCACAGCCAGTGGCACAGAGCATAGGAACTGGGCTCTGATTGGTCTCCTGGGCCATAGCTATGTCAAACTGACCTGGAGACACAAAGACACATGCTGGAGTGATGTGTGTTTATCTGGTTACAATGAACACAGGAAATAATTCAACTTGAGGAAATGATAAACAGATAAGGGTTTACAACAGACCTGCCTTAAAACTGTACTGCAAATGGTATGAGATTAATCAAGAATTTGAGATGTGAAGTACTACAACATCCCAAATTACTCAAATACAATGTTCAAACACCTGTGTGGTTTAATTAAATGTTGAGTGTTTTATTCTTCACTGACTACTTGATCAAACAGCGGAGGTGAAGCTTCAAAACTATTACTGTTATGTGCCCAACAGAATGTGAGTCTTAAAATTGACATGGATGATCTGAAAGATTGCATCCTCTATTGGAGGTGTTGGAATGTAGAGAAAATACAGCTATAAATACACCATCACGCAGGGCTAAAAATGTAATAATGATTTCACTGCTGTCTGGTGACCCTTTCCTAATCCCACTCATCCTCTGTTTCATCTCCACTCAATAGTTATTGACATGTTTACCAACAACTATCACCAACAGATTTACATGACTTGAGTTGTTACGCTGCTCGGTTATTTGGTATATAATTGTCAGAATGTTATATTCTTATTTGCACAAACTCAGCAAACCATTGTGCCTTTGGCACACAAAAGGGAGTCAATTAATTTCTATTGTACTTACATTAACATGAATTTGCATCAGCCTGATGATTACTTACAATTGTACTTGTAAAGGTTGTACATTAAAAATGCTGTGATGACATTACTTAAGGAGTGTTTAGAAAAACACGGGAGTAGAGTGCACATCAACAAGTTCAGTGTCCCCAAGATCTCATGAGGAGATTCCACTCATGTAAAGTGTCCATTACATTGAAACCTGTACTTTCACCTACATGTCTGAAGACTGGAGTTCTATGCACAGGTCCAGACTCACATGGGCACATATACTGTATGATGGCTTTGCTCTGACAGAGGTGCAAGTCACACTGACGTCAATGTCACACACGTGCACGAACACAAGCTACCTCAGTGGAGTAAGGTAGTGAACGGCAGATCTATTTATATCCAGCCTAATCAGGTGCGCAATCACAGCTGGTATGGTGGCTGGTTCAAAACAGAGAATGACCCCCTTTGTAAGACACCGTTAACGTCCTTAGCCATTAGGAAAGCACACTCTTTCGAGATGCTGCCAAATGCCGCACAGGCTGAACTGTATTCAGAACGAAAAGGACCAGATAAGGGTATAAAACTGAGCTCGACACCTGTAGATCCCATGAGGAGCAGAGTATTTTTTTTTAGCAAGACAATAGCCAGTCATTCCCAACACGCAACCTGAAGCGGCACATGTAGCGTTCTGACGTCACATTCGCCATCTGCTGCGATCTCCCCGAGATTTAAAAGCATGATCAACAATTCCATATGAATAGTGCAAAGTTGTCCATGGTATAGTTGGTTTAAGCAGCGTTCACGATTTGACTGGGTTGCAGTGCCAGATTCCGTACAAACACCGGGCCGCAGTCGTCTGACATCCACAAATACACTGAGTCATGCTAGCAAGCTAATACCCACTGGTGATGTTTTTTCCCGTTACCTGACACTGCTGATGTTAAACGGCAACGTAAAGCATGGACATCATCTCGGCCGCATCGAGTTAGACAGGCTTGAAAGTGTAAAACCCGGCGGTAAAACACAAGTCAACACGACGTGGGTTGTCCAAACGTTCGTATGCTAAAGCTAGTTAGCCACCGTAACCGTGTGAGCAGATTCTCGTGATCTAGCTAAGCGTGTGCTAGCAGTTAGCTTGAAAGGCGACGGCACTGATGTTGTCATTGATTTATCTATTCTTTGTTTCGTCTCCAAATGATTACATTTATCTTTACAATACCTAACAAGAAAATGCACTGCCTCGACTAGCCAAGTGTGAAATAAATGTCTCGATCGAAACATACATGAAATGATCGTGAAATCCGGAAGAAGTCCCGAAAACACCTTTAATTCGAGCGCATCTACCGACGCTGCTAACAGAGTTAAACTAACATCATAAAACACGAAATGTCAATCCTTCATAAGAAAAAGAAGAGGACGACCACGGGTTTAGTCAGCATTCGGTTGACTGGAGGTGGCCTTACATCACATTGGAAGTTGAAAATTGAAAAGTTTTCGACGACACGTGTTAACCACACGGAACGCCACTTTATCCCTCGCTGGTTCGACAAGTTATATAAATGTTCGCATTCGGCTGTCACGAGGCCTTTCCCTTCGAGATTAAAATGTGACTCAATATGAGCGTTCATGGATGTTCCGTTGAAATTAACAACACTTGCTTGCAATCTTTTGAGTTGACTTACCTACTGTGTCAGATGTACGCTGTTTTTTCTTTTTTTTTTAGTAGACACGTACCGGGTTAACGTAGTAACTTGGTTTATGTAGGAGCGAACTAACTAGGGCCGTCTAGGTGAACTGTTTTGTGCCTTTCTTTCGGGTCCTCTTCCCCGAGTGTTGACTCGCTCCCGTTTACGTCCTCTGTCGCGATCGGTGGTGGCATATGTTTTGTTTTACGTGTTGCGTTTGCGTACGCTGTTTTTTTTTTTTTTTTCCGGCAGACGCCACGGAAACTGTGACGCCTTTATTGTTCAGCGGAGGGCTGCTAGTGAAGTATTTCAGGTTGCGGACCACTGCAGTGCATTAAACTTCCCGCGTCCGTATCCAAGAAAACCGAGCAGGTTTTTTTTTCTTGATTAATTAAAAAAAAAAATCAATATTCATGTCATTGAGGAGAGGCGCTGCGGCCGTGCGCTTCAACTCGCATTTTGTCGTCGCAGCGACGAAGTATGTTGACGAACAATGGTGTTTGAAAGTGTTCCTGGACCCATGCAGCGATGTCAACAATGGATTCATGTTTATTTTTAAATGCAGTGACTTTTGGGGGCACTAACATTGTCTCGTGTACAGGCATTTCTTCCGCCTCTCTGAATCGCTCATTGTTATTATAGAATATGGACAATAAAACGCTCTTTATATACCCAGTCAGGCTACTAACCTTTGTTGACAATTAACGTGATTAATTGAGAGATGTGAAGAATGCCAAAGCTTTCCCAACACGTTCTGAAAAAGCTTAAGATTTGGCAATTTGAATGGTATGCAGAGCTCAGTCAGCAAAAATGTACTTTAATAATTTAGATTTGGATTTCACCAGGTGTGAACGCTCCCAGCATTCTCATGTGATGCAAATTCCACCTTTTCAGGCTTTGCTATCAGAAATGTCATTGGCATTTGGCAGACTCTTCCCCAGAGGAGAAAATTTGGTCTTTTCTAACTTTCTCTGGCTTTTCTTTCTTTCTGCGCCTCGAAACACCACATTCATATTTCTATCCCTTAATTAAGTAATATAGAGCCTAGAAGCTTCTGTTGCCAAGTATTTGTTCCATCCAGTGAATGTGAACAAGCCTACCTTGTCGCCACCATTATCGAGTACACCAGCTCAATGGCAGCTCGATAATGTAGTTGACTGCACCAAATAAGACAAATCTTCCTTTTCCTTTCATGGAAGGGTCCCCATAACAATTGCTAAAGGATTCTGTGTGTGTTTGACTACATTCTCAGTGAGGTCAAGGACGAACCATGATTTGCTCGGAGACTGAGGAAGTCCACCTTCAATCTGGGGAGCTGTAATTTTTGCTCTATTAATTCGCCTTTCTTTGTATGGTGTCATCACAGCGAACGTGGCTAACTTTAGTAACTGTGGTAGGCTCCTGTTGGAGTCGTGTTAATGTTAAGGACAGCTATGAAAAACTCATTCATACCAAGAAGCCTAGGGGTAAGTGTGATGATGCTTGATGAAGTTTGATGATTTTTGCTTTATAATCAACATTTGTCTTTACACATGTAGCTCCTGCAGAGAATGTCTGGCTAAATACATATTGTCTTATGAACATAAAACACAGTCATCATACTTACAGCAATACCTCATTCTTCCTGATTCCATTTGGGGCTTTTTCACTGAAAAACATGTATAATTTGCATTGTAAGAATTTCAAAAACACTGGAGATGATCAGCAAAATTGTAAAAACTTCCAGAAATACATAGATGCAGGGCATCAAAACATAATAGTTTTATTATCAATGATCATACATATTAAGGTAACACCTAATGATTCAATGCATTAGATTTTGAGATTAATTAGTGTCATATTGTGACAAATTCATTCTTGCTTTTTGCAATTCCTGCCCTCTACAAGCTGGAGAAGGTGCTGACAGTATATTATTGATTATACTGACTGATTTTGCTCTTCATTGGAAAAATGTATTGTTTGGTTTCACCAATAGCAACAAAAATAAAGTTTTTAAATAATCAATTTGGTAAATAGTCTTGCAAAATTTAATTCCCACAACTCCCAATTCGGTCATTCTAGACCTTTATTTTTCATTTTTGAAAATGAAGGCAAACAATGCTCATATGCCATATATGACTTAAATAATAAAAAATAATTAAAACTTAATCTATGCACTCTGGTTTCCTCCCACCTCCAAAAAGCAATCTGAGGTTAATTGGCTACTCTAAATTGCCCATAGGTGTGTGTGTGAGCGTGAGTGGTTGTCTGTCCTTCATGTGGCCTTGCGATGAGCTGGTGTACCCCGCTGTTTGCCTGTTGTCAGCTGGGATCGGCTCCAGCACGACCGCCATCCGAAACCAGAATAAGCGGAAAACGACGGCTTAATTTATGCTCATTTAAAATTTTTATCTGAAAACCCCCCGGGCTAATGTTTGTGTACTGCTCTATGTATTAATAACTGCATTGTCGGTTTGTTTATGTGTTTTTGTAAGTGGAGAACTGAATAAAGATTGGGGGGGAAAACAGTATGAGCTGTTGGCTATGGAGGAGGTCGTCGTCACCTATGTGACCTGGTTCATCCAAGGGAAGATCATGCAACATGGTGGACATGGACGTCGGGAAACTGTGCAAACATGAATTACCTCAAACCCTTGAATGACAGCTCACTCTCCATCCAGGGAAGCTCCATCACCAGCTCACACTGCCTCTATCATAGGCTATATACCTGTAATGACTGGAAGAATGGAACAGAATATTCAGTCATTAGCTTACTCTTTACACATCTGTCTGCAATGTGTCTCACTTTATCATCATATGAATTAAATGAATCTGGCTTCTATTATTAAAGATAAGTACATTTGTCATGTTATATGACAGTCTCGAAGATGCTTCACAGAATCTGCAAAAACATCTCCTGTGAACTCATGTTTAATATGCCATAAAAAGTTCTAAAAGTATCTGTGTCAAAGATTCCGTGTTGAAGTAAAAGTATAAACACTAAAACACACATAATAACTGACTAACCTTTCAGAAGCATCCAACCTCAGCCGCACAGTCTGGATTTAGGAGCTTCTCTTGGGTCCCAATCTGGATCAAATTTGAACAGCTGAACTTGAACGCATCTGGAAACACGCGCGTCTCGCTGGTTTCAGTGGAGGTACAACCAAGACGGGAAGCCAACGGCTGCAGCCAATGGGAAGGCGGAGTTGGATTTCCAACCCCGCCCACACCCTTTGCCTCGTAAGCGCCAGCCCCGCCCACATAGGGAGGCCTGCGGAAAGGCGGACCCACATCCGACACGTCATAAGGAGTTCGCGCGTGTCGTATGTCCCTCACCCTGCTGACGTCACTCTTCAGAGCAAACCTCGGAGCAGGCAAAGCCGAATCCACTTCACAATGGAGCGTGGCCAGCCACCGCTGCCAGAACCCCCCCTCCCTGCTCAGAGCAAGGTGGAAACCGTCCGGGGGTGTCGAGGAATGTTACAAACGAAGGACCCAGGTCATGTTTTAAGATGAAAACTTAAGAATCATATCTTCTGAGACCTATATAAAACTGTGGAAAACAGCACAATATGACACCTTTAATAATAATAATGATAAATAAGCATGTCGAGGGGCGCACAGAGGAAAAGGAAATGATGAAAAAATATAGGTCACATGATCAGCGGTAGTCCGGGAAACGCATTTCAAGCGGATGAGTCCGACCAATCAGATGCTGTGAGGATTCAGCGCACAGCGAATCAGCTTGTAGCGAGCGAGGATTTAAACCAAGAGCTCCGCCTCAGCGTTAAAACTACACCACACTGTTCTCCATTACGGTTATCAGCCTGGTTTTCGGAACGCTGCACAGCATCGACATGGCTTTTCGAGTTACCAGGGTAAGTGCTTTCAGATTTGGATTTTCCCCTAATATTGTTGTGACACGTTAAAGAAACCTTGTGTTTAAGTTTTCATTTAAATGTCGCATTCCCTTGCGTGTCGCTGTTTGCTCGGCTCTCGTTTAGCTTTTCCATGACTCGACAAAATCGTTTTTTGTTTTTTTTTGCAGAACCGCTTGGTTTCGACCAGGACTGACCTCGCTGGGAAGGCCTGCTCGGCCACCGGGGCCGCACTGAAGCCCCGAGCCGCGCTTGGAGAAATCGGAAACATCGCATCTACCAAAGAGACACAGAAAAAGGTGAATGTTTGACTAACTACGCGTTTTTTAATGATCAAGAGGAATAAATGTAGTACCACAGAAATGTGGCAAAATTATGAGGCCGTGTGCACTTTAAACTCCGAATTGCAGCACAATCGGGCTAATAACCCCCGTGGCCCATTACGAGTTGTCTGATTTCATGTTTTACAATCTGCCGCCTGAAAAGCAGCCGAACTAATCAACCTCCTCCCATTGTTAGAATGTCAAAACGGAGGCTGTTAAAAAGGCCAAAGTCGTTGCAAAAGCTGAAAAGCCTGAACAACCAAAAAGTGTCCCGTCGGTGCCAGAACCCGAGGTGATGGTGAGTTGTATGCCAGCAGCTTCTTTCATACAAATGTCTTAAAGTATGGAACGTCCTGTCTGGAAATGCCAAGGGCCAAAAAGTCACTGCTGTTCCAGGCTCCTCCCGGGCCGGCCTCCCCCACTCCGATGGAGACTTCTGGCTGTGGGCCTGCCGACCTGTGCCAAGCCTTTTCAGACGTTATCCTCCACACGGCCATCAGAGACGTGGACGCAGACGACTATGACAACCCCATGCTCTGTAGCGAATATGTGAAGGACATCTACAAGTACATGCGGCAGCTCGAGGCAAGCGAACTTCTAACTCTTGGAATAATTCCCCCCCTCCTCCACTGGAAACATTGCCGTAATGCCATACTACTTGCATTAAAACCAGTTTCTTGTCTGTTCAGGCTGAGCAGAATGTTAGAGACCACTATCTGCAGGGCCAAGAGGTCACGGGTAGCATGCGGGCAATTCTAATTGACTGGCTGGTGCAAGTGAACCTGAAGTTCCGTCTGCTGCAGGAGACCATGTACATGACTGTTGGAATCATTGACCGCTTTCTTCAGGTGAGTTGTGCGATTTGTAATGTTTTGGCCTTGAGGTCACTGGTTCGATGTCTCCTGTAGGGACAGCTTAGCCCTACAAGTGAAGGACAGCACTGGCCCCTCCTGTGAAATGACTCAGGTTCCCTTGAGCAAGGTGCCCAACATAAATGTTTCCTGGGCTACTTTAATGATGGCAGACCTTTCCAGTATGTGCATACTATACATGGCTTCATATGACTGGGTTGAATGCCATGTAGATTTCCCCTGGTCAGTCAAACTAACTCTGACTCCCCGAGATGGTGACTTTATTTAATTGCATGTATATCCAATAGGACCACCCGGTTCCCAAGAAGCAGCTGCAGCTCGTTGGTGTGACTGCCATGCTCCTCGCTTCCAAATACGAGGAGATGTATCCGCCAGAAATCTCCGACTTTGCCTACGTGACGGACAGGGCCTACACCACTGCGCAGATCAGAGACATGGAGATGACGATCCTGCGGGTACTAAAGTTTCAACTGGGCCGCCCTCTTCCCCTCCAGTTTCTCAGACGAGCGTCAAAGATTTATGAGGTTTGTAGCGGACTCTAGAATGATCCTTCTGCCCTAATCAATAACTGCTACTTGACATGTATCAATGCGTGTCTCATTCAGGTAACTGCAGAGCAGCACACCATGGCCAAATACCTCCTGGAGCTCACCATGGTCGACTATGACATGGCTCATTTCGCACCTTCCATCGTGGCGAGCGCTGCTCTGGCTCTCACCCTCAAGATCTTAGATGCTGGAGAATGGGTTGGTGGCTTCATGATGACTCTATTCACAACCCCTGACTTATTTCCAGATGGAAGTTGTGAAAACTAAATTTTTAAATGTCTCCAGGATGCGACACTGCAGCATTACATGGACTACACTGCAGAGAGTTTGATTCCTGTGATGGCACACATTGCCAAGAATGTTGTGAAGGTGAATAGTGGGCAGACCAAGCACATGGTAAGTGGCAACAACTTGTGATTTCACTGTGCTCGAATGTGGTGAACATTGCATGAATTGGTAGCGCTCACGACTGACATTTTTCCGAACTTCTCTACAGGCTATAAAGGGCAAATACTCCACTTCAAAGCAGATGAGGATTGCCACCAGCTCGCAGCTTAACTCTTCAGTAGTGAAGGATCTTGCAAAGCAGCTCACCCAGTGAGATGACTCATTTTTGGCACCATGTGCTGATTTTTGTACAGTTGTAACTTTTTTTTTTTTTTTTTTTTTTAATTTGAAGGTTACGTGAGTTTTAGCCAGCTGAGTGTCTTTCCTTACCATTTTCAAAGCATGCTACAAGATCTAACCCAGAGTTAAAAATGGCAGTTCAGTCAGTTACGAAAATGGACTTGCTCTTCACTGGCATAAACAACCTGGCCATTTTCAAACTCGAGTGTATCAGCACTCGCATAACACTTCATTTGGATTCCAGTGACTCTAATGCAACACATCTTGTCATAAACTTCATGTATTGAGTGTTTGACTTCTTGAACACTCAATATGCAACATTGTAATGGTGCAAGTTAATTTCACAGCCTGGAAC
>CAAKHG010010153.1:33929-44429 GCA_901007715.1 Dactylopterus volitans | reverse complement strand
GACTGTGTCGCTGAGCCTCGGGCCAACCGTGTGTGTGTGTGTGTGTGTGTGTGTGTGTGTGTTTAGGATTGCACAACACCAAGATGATAAGGAAAGTATAAAGGTGAACAAAGTAAGTGTGTGTCAAACCCACTTGAGACTATGAGGGGAAGCCATATCAGCCTGTCTCTCTGAATTTGTTTTGAATCTGCTAGTAGACGACCGCCGACGTGACAGCCGACTCCTTTTTGATTCATTTTAAAGTTAATAAAAACACTTATATTACTGGCATACATGGCTTGTATTCCTCCCGTGTCACTTTTATCACAGCCTGACTCGAAAGTATCAGCATGCGATGTCTCACAATGCGAGTTTCAAGTCTCACCACTCACATTAAACGCAACGCAGACAGGAAAACACACAGGACGGGTCCGCATAATTACATATTAAATCAAGAAGTGTGCGTGCGTGCGTGCGTGTGTGTGTGTATGTGCTTCGAGCGAAGGATTTCTTACTGGCAATCCGACCCAGCAGGAGAGAGGCATCTGTATGTATGGTGGCAAAGTAACATGCAGTGGTTGTTCCGTTTCTCAGGGTTCTCCTCTGTGAAAGCACACAGATCATATTACACGATTAAGACGAGCTCGAAACACGTTTCTTTTTCTCTTCTCTCCATCGGCAATTATGGCACTTAACAGCTCACGCCTCTTCCATACCGAGGCGAGGCGTCAACAAGATGTCTGGCTGAGTTTCCATTTCAGCAGTTTGCCCTGATGCAGCTTATGTCAGGAATAATTTACCACCGCACAGACAACCGAAACCTTGCATGGCTGACAATGCACAAGCGTCCCGTCACCGGCGGTCATACATGTCACCATGCTGGCCTACTCACCACCACTTGGTTGTAGACGCGCTGGGCAAACTTCAAGTCCTTGAAGCCCGACTCCACTGGAAAGGTGTAGGTGTTGAGCCACTGCAGCAGCGGCATGTCCAGGGCCGTGCCGGCGTAGCTGTACTGGGATGCATGGATGTGGGTGTCAACCATCCCCGGCATGAAGAACTCACTGCAACGCAGCACAACGCAAAGACACTGACGCGTGCGGATATCGTGCCGATATAAGATCCAGAGTTTGTTTTGTCTTTTTTTTGTTTTTTTCTCCTGTGGGGACAAGACACTGTCGCCTCGCCGGGCTGAATTTGGAGCGCGGCGAAGCAAATCTCATTCCCATTTTCTACATGCTTACTGTTGTTCCAGTTGAGTGACATCAGAGGGGCCGAAGCCGAAGGTTCGTGACAGCTTGTCCAGCTCTTCCCCTTTTCCAATGAAAGCGATCTGAGGGCAGAGCGGAAGTCGTTTGGTGGTTGTGAAAGCAAAAAAAACTAATTACAGCGTCAGGGTGTGAATGGCTTTCATCAGAAATATGTGAGCCGGACCAAAGGAAGGCTGGCAAACGCCTTAAATAAGTCCTGCGGTTAATCAATCATATTCGTTGTGAAATGTGCAAACCGCACGGCTGATGCAGCCGCCAAATGTCACTTGGTCCACATCATTAGTCTTTAATCTCCCTACACCCCTGAAAGGTTATTGGGGGTGTGAGAGGATTAAAGACAGAATTTCTCGTTTCTGATTTGACTTCTCTCAAGAGTTTGTCTTTGTATCAGCCAGACTGTGAAAGTTGCTCGGCAACAGTTGACTGCAAGACACAATCAAGGCGTCATGGAACTCATCAACGCTTCAAGCGCGGACATCTTTTATTCCAAGTGTGCCACACACGCTCATCCTGACAACTTGACACATGGCCAGCGGCGTTTAACGGCAGCCGAACCTTTTCTGTAGACGACGCGGTTCTTAGAAATGAAATAACATTCTTGATTCGAACCTTTCCCTGCGAGTCCACGCCCAGAAGCGCATCCTCCAGGATCTGCACGGCCGCTTGCTGGGTGGCGTGGATAAAAGTCCCCCTGAAGATGTGCGCGGCGGGCGCGGAGGCGCTGCTCGAGTTCGCCATCGCTTTCGGAAAGATGAGCGGGGCCGTGAGACACCTGCGGCGGCGGCGGCGGAGACGGCGACGGCGGCGGCAGCGGCAGGAGCAGCGACGGCAGCGACAGCAGCGCCAGTGGCGGCGGAGCGCGGTTTTTGTCTCGCCGGAGCGCGCAGGGACGCGCCGGAGCGCGCAGGGACGCGCCGATTCACCTGACCGAGGAGGCCGCCCGCAGCCAATGGGAGCGCGGGATCATCTAGGGTGTGTGTTGAGGTTTGTCCGATGACAAAACTGTTATTGAATAACTACCTACAAACGCCTCCCCTCGCTCGCCCCAGAACGACTGCTATTTGGCGTTTGTGTTTGAATTTTTTTTTTTTTTTTTTTAATAAGCTGCTTTCGTGCGATGCAGTAATCGACGAGATTAGATGGCATGCAAATCCAAGGTGATGCTCTTATTAATAAAAATGATTTGAAAAAAAGAAAGACGTGTCGGATTCGGTGGCGGATGACATCAGGGCACATGCTGAGGAATCATTCGTAGATGCATTAAAACCATATGTACTTTCGAAAAGACTTTAATTTTTACATATACATATGTAGTTTCGGGAACGAAGTGAGACGCAGTTAGGTTTAAGTTTGCAAAAAAAAAAAAAAAAAAAGTGAATCGGGTCATTAGGGGCGATTCAAGAGGAGTTCCCTATCGGTGTGAAAAGCCGATGACGTCAGAGGAGGGTGAAGAATCCCGCGCGCGGACACCTTGAACCTGAAATTTTACTATAGGACACTTCACCAAAGAGAACCAAGAGTACATGGCGAGACACATTTCACACGTATCTTTATATATATATAAGCTCTTACTGTATTTTTTTTTTTATTGCATCTCGTTTACACTAGTTTACTGCGTCCCTTTTGCATGCATGCACTTTTTGCCCACTTGCATCTTAATCCTGTTTATTGAGCTGCTGTAACGTGGATTTCCCTGTTGTGAGATCAATAAATTCTTTTTTTTATTATTTTTTATTCTTGGCTTATATCTTATCTTATTTGGGGTGACATCTGTAGGTGGGCTCGAACTGGGCCCAAAATAACTTTAAATGTACTTAGCACCTATCATTCAGGACACACACGAGCAGGTCCACGTCCAAACCCCCGCCCGGCACCCCCACCCACCCACTCTCATCTGAGCTTATGTAATTCCTCATATACTGAACTCGATTGTGAAATAACTTAAATATAGCCGACACCGCTGGAGATCGCAGCCATGTTTTGCCGCGTGTGTCGCAGTCAGCATAAATATCCCGCCGGGAACATTGTGATCAGTTAGTTGTTCCGCTTTGTCGGTCTTGGCACAGGCTAATTTTTCGTTTTCCATATTGTACTGTTCTTATAAGACTAGGCAATAACAGAGAGAACCTCTGTGCTGTGTAATAGAGGGTAAAATGTAGAGATTAGACCGAGAGAACATCCAGTAAGTGGTTTACATTTTGCATTTGGGTAAAGGAATCATTTTAAGGCTACTACACAATAGGGTAGTAAAAAAAGAAGACCAGGTATATTACACAACAAACTCATCTTTTATTCATTCATTATTCACCCATTATTATTATTTGACTAACCTGTAAAAATCTACGAACCAGAGCTGGAAAAAAAGCTCAGATTTTCTGATGATTTCTCACAAAATATCGGAAATATAAATCACACAATATCTTGTTACTTAATGAAGCCAACCAAATGCAAATAGCAACTAAAACTCTTTGACGTCTCAACAAAAACTGCCATACAAGCAGGGGTGCCGCCAGGGATGTGGGCGCCCTGTGGAAAAAAATATCACTTTGGCCCCCATTTAGTCCTTTTTTTTTCTTCCAAAAACAAAACTAATGTAAAGACAAAAAAAAAAAATTTAAGTATCTTGTGAAGCAAGCATTCTTTTACGGTGATGGGACAACCATTTTCATTTAAAAAAAAAAAAATTGACAAATGTTCTGTTATTTTAAAGGGCCCCTCTCAGTCACTGGTGTAGCAAAGAGTCCCAGCACTTGTTAGCACATTCTAGGTGTGTTCCAGACAGCAGGTGCAGCCGAGCCACCTCAGTAACCAGATTATTAAACTTGTGAGTAACCTCCTGGGATACCCCTTCGCCCCCCTCCTGCTCAGGGATAATATTCATTCATAGTTCCTGTTGATGTGCATGAGGAAGTAAGGTCTGACATAACCATTGTTCGTCAACCCCACATGATGAATAAAGTCACATTTCTTTTAGATGACCGCGGCATGCGTGCAAAAGGCTCTTCCAAGTGACAGGAAGCGTCAAGAGAAGCTAAAAATAAGAAGAAATTGGATAGTGCAGAGAAACTTTGCGGAGCAGAAAATCCCGCAGCGTTATCACGAGATGGGCTCAGAGCATCTGCAACGTGGCACATTTGTCATTAAACATCGGAAAACAGCATTAGGCATTAGACCTTACAAAGTCTCCCCTTCTGATTTTGGGGACACTCCTTTTTTTCTGGGCATAGTTAAAGTTGTCAGAAGGATTATCGTGAAATTCCGTTTACAGACCAAAAATAAGACATATTAGCTTTTTGCAATACCTGCGTCCTTTTGATGACTCAGACTGCCTTGAAGGTATTGAAACAAACCATCCATATTTGTTAATTAGCACGGTTTGGAGCATCTCCACTTTACACACTGTCTCTATTAAAAAAACAGTTCTGTCTATGCACCGGGTAAATGAATATTGGACAGTGACTGAATTTTTGCATTTGTGCCTGTGTGCAGCACGATTGCTTTGAAATGAAGCAGTAATGAAGCTTTAATTCAAGGGATTTTTACAAAAGGATTCCAGGAACCTTTTAAGGAATTGCAACCATTTTCATACATGGTTGCTCACTGTCACAAGCTCAAAAGTATCTGGACATTTGACTGACAAGAAGTTTCATGGTCAGGTGTGATAAAAAGTCGATTCCGAGTGGTGGGTTTGTATTTCTTAGCTTTAGATTGGAACCTTTGTAAGAGAAGCAGTCCATTAGGCTGAAAAATGATAAAAAAAAATAAAATAAAAAAATACACACATCAAAGAGATAGGAAAAACTTTAGGGGTGGACAAATCAATTTTGGTATATTCTAAAAAAAAAAATGTGTTTTTGCAACACAGAAAAACACAGAAGAAACGGAAAGTAGAATTATTTATTTGAAGATAAACCTCTTGACAACATCCAGTCAAGTCAAGACCTCAGGCGGATGCAGTCCTGTCCCGACTGTGATCAAGAGGCGCCCTTCATGAAGGTTTAACCTTCAGTAACCCTCAAAGACAGGAAGACCACATTAGAATTTGCCAGGAAACCTTAAAAAAACACACACACACACAAAAAAAACAAAAGCCAGCCCAGTTGTGAACCAACAGCATTTGGACAGATGATACTGAGATGAACTTATGCCACATGATGGGAGGAGAAAAGTATGGGGAAGGAAAGAAATGGCACATGACCCCAGGCGTACAACATCTCTGTCAAGCACGGTGGAGGAGGCGTTACGGCATTGACGCGCATTTTCCTCAGTGACCAAATCAGTTACCAGAATTCAGTCCAGACTAGAGCATACATTTGTGTCACTGAAGACAAAACTGAGGGCAGAAAGACCCACAAACCAGCAGCAACTGAAAGCAGGAAGCTGCAGCATCAGTAAAGAACTGCCAAAGTCTCCTCAGCAAGGAAACTCAGCGTTTGGTGATGCTCATTTGTTCCAGACGTCAGGCAGTTGTTGACTAGAAATTGTTTTTTTTAATGTGAAGTATTAAAGACAATCCTCATATCTGTAATTGTTCAAGGGATATTTAAAGTTGAATGAGTGGGAAATTTACGATAATAGGCAAGCAATGTCCTGTGTTTTTTCCCCCCCAATGTCTTAGTACTGATGTCTGCATTCAAAACTGACTAACCTTTACTGTGATGAGAGCTTCCTCAGATTAGGTAGGGGAGTGTTCAGCTGGGCTGTATCAGCCTCTCCACAGGCACTCATTTATTTTACCTTTTGTTTTGTTTTTTTAATTTTTGGTGTAATTCCGGGTGGGGATTCAACTCTCCAAAGGGGGCTGGTGCGTCAGGGTTCCGGCCGCTCATGTGTTGCCTGTAAGTCGCCTCGAGCCCCGCACGCTCCAGAAGATAGATGGGTAAGGTTATATTAGGCAGGTTCTGAGGACGTTTGTTGTGTAAGGTGGGTGCCGGTTTTGCTTTGTGCAGCACCTGACGTTGATCTTAAGTGCCAGGAGGTGAGTAGTAAGTTGTGCCCTGACACTTTTGGTTGTGCTGCATTTCTGCAGAGTCAACCCCTGGCTCTATGCTCGATGCTTGGCTAAAGGTCCAGGCGGCTCATCCTCACATGGAGATAGAGGAACGAAATTGAGAGTTTCAGCTTCGTAAAAGAGCTGGAGATCAGAACGCTGCTATTGAGCTGCAACAGTTGGAGACGCAGGCGTGGCTCAGGCCTGAAATGTGACTAAACGCACTTCTTTGGTTCATGGTTTTTTGTCAGTCTGAGGTCGAGTCCTACG
The DNA here is from genome assembly GCA_901007715.1 of Dactylopterus volitans. NCBI lineage: Eukaryota > Metazoa > Chordata > Actinopteri > Syngnathiformes > Dactylopteridae > Dactylopterus > Dactylopterus volitans. The sequence continues at coordinate 37,919 of CAAKHG010010153.1, read as the reverse complement.
CTGGTGCATTTGAGCGCATCGCTTATGCTTTGCATTGGCCTCAAGATGTATGGGCGGTGGTGTTGCAGTGTAAGCTAACAGGTAAAGCTCAAGAGGTTTGTGCTTGTGTGTCAGTAGAAGATGGATGGTTGTATGAAAAAGTTAAGAGTGTTAGCGTATGATTTGGTGCCGGAGGCGCATAGACAGTGTCTCCCAGGCATTAAGAAAGCACCAAATCAGTCCCACATTGACTTTGCCAGAGGGAAAGGTGCTCTTTTTGACAGATGATGTGCAGCATGCAAAGCTGATGATCTGCCCTCACTGTGTGAGTGGATGTTACCGGAGGAGTTTGAGAACTGTGCATGACTGTCTTGCTGTTTATTTAATCAAATGGTTTCTACCCCGCAGTGGACTGCAGGTGTGTCTCACACAAAAAAGGCATGTTTGTTACTTGTGACTCCTCTCCCTGTGATTGCTGTAAAAACACTGACACAAGGTGTGTCATTTTCTGCGTCGGGTCTTAGGGCTGGAAGGCCATGTTTCTTCGGACAGATGTCTGGCTATTTGATTGCTGACTGTGCTGCCTGGAAGCTTACGCAACCGGGGCCAGCTTCCAAAAGCCAGACGATGTTGGGTTGATGAAAACTGCCTCCAGTCACCAACTTTCTATTCCTACAGAACCATATGACTGTTTCAACCCCTTCATTTTCGATGGTTTTGTTTCTCTCCCAGGGTAAGCTGAAGACGAGAGTCTGGTCACGGTGTTGCGAGACACAGCCTGTTCACAGCCCCATTTATTCTGTCCAGTGTCATGCCTTTTGATGGTCAGTCAGCCTTCGATGTGAGCGCAGTGGTAAGGGGGATTGAAATGGGTTTTATACTTGCACCTCTTCACCGTACAGTCGCCTTTGGTTAGTGGATTTTTTTTTTCCCACAGATGGCGTGGACTTCAGCGGCAGTTTACCCTGTCCCTGAAGTTGTTAATGTCCCAATCCCAGAGACTGAACATGACAGCTTAGTCCAGAGTCATCCCAATATCTTTACCACGAGTGTGTTGACCAGAACTCCGGCCCATAAGTGGGACCAGGATGTAGCCTGATACTGCACCAGTCCCTCTGCCTTTAACTCGAGGCTCTCATTGCTGCTCAGAAAAATGGTCCATCCCTTGCTAAAAGGCTTGTAGCTGCCCCGAGCCCTGGTGAGCCTCTCTTTTTTGATGAAGGTGTGTTAATGCACAGGCGGGTATCTCGGCCAGGTGGTGCTGAAGACAGTTTGGTTGAGGACTGGGGTGCAGTGTACGAGGTCGTTATTCCTGTTGTGCTTGAAATGGCACTTGAAATAGCGATGTCTGTTGCCGCCCATTTCCCAGAAGCTATTCCTCTGCAAAAGATTACTGTGCTAGCCAAGTTTTTTTTTCTTTTTCCTTTTTTTTTTTTTTACCACTTTTGGCCTCCCCAAAGATGTCCAGACAGATCAGGAATCAAATTTCCTGACTAAAACCTTTAGGCAAACCTTGCAGTCTTTGGGTATTTCACACTGTGTCCAGTGCATATCCTCCAGTTGCAAGGTGCACTCGAACGCTGGCATCAAACACTCAAATCCTTGCTCAGCAAGTTCTGTCATGAGACCGGAAAGGACTGGGATGAGGGTGTATCTCTTGTTGTTTTCCATTGGGATGCCAGACAAGAATCGTTGGGAGTTCAGCCCAGCCGAGCATGTGCTTGGTCACAATGTGCGTAACCCTCTGAAGGTGATTGAAAGAGCAGTTTGTGCGCCGCACCTCTGCTAACCTTCATGTGTCTGACTTTGTCTCCCAGTGCAGAGAATGTCTGCGCTGTGCTGTGTTAGGATCGAATGAAGTAGAGATTTGACAGGAAAGCTGTTCAGCAGCAGTGCTGGCCGGGTGATAAAGCTTTGTGTGGTGTTGCCTACGACTGGTTCTGCTCTCACCGCTCGTTTTTCTGGCCCGAGTGCTAGAGAATGCGGGCAGTTGGTCCGGAAGAGCCAAAAGTTGCTGTTCCTGTGAAGTACAACCACATCCGGTGGTTAATGCGCTGGGATCTCCTGGCTCAGGAGCACACCCTTGACATCCGGCACAAAAAGGGGGCTCACAACGACAGGAGACCGCATGACCATCACCTTGATGTAGGGACACAGCAATTTGGAGGCCGCGACATCCGAAATTTTCCACGCCACTCCTCCGGGACAACCACTTCCATTTTCCCACCAAACAGCAGTTCGCCCAGGTTGGACCAAAAATTGGCGCCGCTGGCGGTGACGCGGACTGGCTCTCCATGTTGGAGGGAGAAGTTGTTGGTGCAAGATTGCTGACCTCCGAGCACTCATTTGTCACTTCTCCTCGATATAATAGAGTAGCTGTATTTGCAAATACAAACATACGAAAAGGGTTTGCGCCAGCATAAGTGCGATGGCTGCTCTGAATGCATCCATGATCACCATAGCAACATGAGAATTTGAACACGGGTCGCACTTTTGACGCAGGTGCAATTTCTGGTGCGTTGTGTGACGTCTGCTGGCTGAGACTGTTTAGCTCAGTGACTCCCGGTGGACCGGTTGCCAGTGTGGTTGCAGTTTTTTTGAGTACGTTTGTGGTTGAGGGGTGGTATCCAGCATGTGGACCTTTCAGGTTTCCCGTGGCAGTGGAGCCTGCAGCGATCTTTTTGATTCTTTTTGTTGTTTGTTTCACCCTTCTCTGGACCCTGGTAGCTTTCAGCATTATGCTCGCTTCAAGTTGAGTCACTTTCTGTTGAAGTACTTTGTTCACCTTTCTTAATAAATATTTGTTATATATTCATCATTAGTTTACCCCACCGTTATACTTCCTGGGTTTTATTGTTACCTCCCCTCATACCCTAAACATCCGATGGGTCATAACACGATCTTTTGCTGAACCCCTTAACTTAAAGCTGAAAATATGCACTTCAATCACATATCGACTGCTTCATTTCTATTGCAGTGGTGTACAGAGACAAAATCACAAACATTGGGTCATTGTCCATAGACTCAATTTACTCAGCTGTATGTATAGCGTATTATGAATATCATGAAGTCCACTTTGACTCTTTCATTGTCTTTAGTCTTTGATGCTGACCTGAGAAACATCGGGAAGTGCTGTAGACTTGTTCTGCATCTTCTTTCCTCCCGAGCCACTGTCAAAGTCTTCATCGCCAAAATCCTCATCACTGAGGTCACTGACGTCATCATCGTCAAAATCATCACCACTGTCCAAGTCATCTGTGTTCTTTTTCCCACACTGTCTCCTTTTCTGTTCGCCATCCTCCTCTTCCTCTGCTTTGTCCGGCTGTGAGTTAATTCTGTATGGTGACACGGGAAAAAAAAAGGTCTTTAAATAAGAGCAAATGGAAAACCATGTTTCGTTTGTCATGATGAATCTACAAAGACATAACTGGTAGATGGGACTAAATTTGGCAATATATGCAATTTGTTATAGAGGCATTATAGATGTAAGCACTGAATCTTAAGTGCTGCTTACCAACTCAGTGCCAAAATACTGATGTGATGCATTTTATGGCCACAAGATGGCAGGCGCGCAATAGAATTGACTGTGCTTCTCTACTTGCCAAGATTGTTTCCCACATTACATGTTTTAGATGTCTCCCTGCTCCAACACACCTGATTCAAATGAATGGGTTGGTACCAGGCTTCGACTGAGCTCAATGATGAGCTGTTCATTGCCACCAGTTGGAGGGAGACCAGATCAAATATATGAACTGGATCAGTGTTACCAGGACGGGGTTTGAAAACCACTGCGCTAAATCACTGCCCCTCCAAATGACTCCCACCAGCCAGCAGAAAATTAATGTACCGAGAGCATTATTTTTGCAGAGTTAAACGTGTACTTGTCCATTTTGTTGCTGTTTGATTAGAAGATAATGGCAGATTTTTTGTGTTGTTGTAGTTAATTTCAATATTTTTTAATACTTTTGCTTTGAACATAAAAGATAGGGAGCCTATATGAAAGGGTTATGT
>CAAKHG010010153.1:1787-17156 GCA_901007715.1 Dactylopterus volitans | reverse complement strand
GCTTGATTTTTTTTTTTTTTTTTTTTTTTTTTTTTTTGGTGAAGTGATGCAGATAGAAGTGGTGTTTGTGTAGTGCCTACGTTTTGCTGGCAGCATTCTCTCTTTATCAACCACTCCCCTCCACCCCATTCACCCCTCCCTTTTGGAGCTCCAGTTCACTCAGGCACCGAGCCTGTCAGAACCGTCCACTCCACTCCACTCCACTCCACCGCTGCTGTGACCTAACACCCATCTTTTGGAAAATCCATTGTTGTTGTCTAGATTTTCTGTTTAACGTGTTGCACAATTGCACATTGCTAGCGTGTGAATGCAAAGACACACCATGTACGTTTGTGTGTGTGTGTGTGTGTGTGTGAGCGTATGAGTGTGTGTTTGTCCCATTTTTGCTGCCTTTTTATGAAGGACTTTTTGAGGTTCTGAGAAAAAGCCTTGCTATAAACCGGACTGGATTAAAATGGACCAAGCTCTCTCCGATCCACTTGAAGTCCATCTGACATTGAGTTCAGGTTTGGTCCTACACACTGCAGTCACCCTGAATTTATTTTTATTGATTTATTGTTTATTATTATTGTTTATTATATTTTTATATATTATACATGATATTTGCACGTATCAGCTGTCACTGAAGAACTGTACAAGACAAACTGACATATTATCTAGCTGTGCCAGTGTTGCCAAATGTTTAGTATAATATATTGCAGAGACATAAGCCTAACAAAGAAACATACTTTGTACAACGGACATCCAGAAACATCTCCAAGCCTCTGTGAGCCCATTAATTCTCTTATATTCACTCGTTACTTCTCTGGTACAACTTGATTTTTCAGTTCACGAGATATGATGGAAGATGGAGCTCAGCTTGCAGCTGGCGTAGCCAGTTGAAAGGCCGAGGCTGTGTGTAATTTGTCCTCACTCGCTGTCTTTTTGAAACGGTCTCCACACGTCTTACTCATGAGCTTACCTCAAAGTCTTGTTACTGTATCTCAGTACCACTACGCAGTAATACAGGAAAAAAAAAGGCTGTTCGGATTTATGAACAAACTGTCTGACCTTTTTGTATTAACCGTGATACAGTAACTATAATGAAAGCCAGAGTTGACAGTGTTTTTTGTTTTTTTTAGTCTTTGAGTTCGAAGATATCCACTCTATAGTTATTATTACAGATCAGGCTTGTGTACCTGGATCAGAACTTTATGTTTTATTGATAAAGGAAATGGAGCTGCTAAAAAAAATTAATAATACCACTTACTCCAAGCAGCAACGTTATGTACAGTGCTGATTTAGATTCATTTTCAGCTCGCAAAGCTTTGATTTATTCAGTACGTTTGAGCTGAAGCTCAACAAGCACCAACCTCGGCAACTGCAACATGTGCACAAGGACAATGGCTTATGTCAGCGTAAGTGGCTCAGCATTACAAGGCCTTGATCATGGATGGAGATTTTTTTTTTGTTGTTGTCTTATGTCTGTTTTTTTTTTCTGGATCCATTGTTTGTCGATTTGCCCTTTAATGCTGAATGAGGCAAAACAAAGCATTATCCAGTATTTACCCAACCGATGACTCCATTAAGTTGCCGTCTGAGCCCTGATGAGCAGATGTCAAAAAGTGCTACTGCATGCCACATACGGTTGGTTCCTTTCATTGTTTGTTTTTTTTTGTTTTTTTTTGGCCTACACAGTAAACACATGCCTGTATGACACTTGAGCCTGTGTTCACACACCAATAAGCCAATGGGTGCTACTGTAAACCTTCAGGTCTGATCACTTACAGGTTGACAGAACAGATGCTAGTTTGTCAGTTTGAGATTCATCAGCATTGGTAACTGTTTTTGGTCCGTTGATGCTTTTTCACAACTCATTTATGTCTTAAACACAAGATTTTGCTCTTTTTTTCTGTCATTTTCGCTTTGTAAATAACATTTGTACTGGATATGTCATTTTTGTTTTCTTTCACAGTAGTTCATTTTACTCTGTTAGACCAAGGTAGGCCATTGTTTCGGCTTTTCAGGTGGCCTTTGTACTGGACACCTTGACTATCATCTCCAATTTGATTTGATTTTTTTTTTTGTATAGCATATTTTAATGCAGAAGGAACTTGATATGTAATAACAATATCAAATATAGTAATTCAGACATGGATAAAGAAAATAAATATTTGAGAAGCAACCCAATTTGTGACTGATTTTTTTTTTTTTTTTTCCATTTTGGGGAGAATAATTTCAATGGTAGGTCTGTATTATAGATGGAATCATTACATTAGATTAAGACTGTATAACTGAGTCTTCCTTATTGTGGTGAGGGACAGCTCATGGTCTTGGTAAAGCCAGGGACTGCACCGTGTTACACCAAGTGTACTGCTAAAAACACATTCCTTCTGACTTCAGCTCAAACAGTACACAACGAGTACTTAAAAATCTCTAAATGCTACATTTTGTGCCTTTTTATTTTTCAAATACAACCGCCACCAGTGAGCAGTTAAGTGTTTAAACATTGACCTGTTACCAAACACCTTTTGGGTTAATTAAGTCTATTAAATATTAAATTTACGGGTCTGAGGAGAGTAATATTTGAGGTTGCTTACTGTGGCAGTGTTAGTCATAAATCAGTGCACTTTTGGTTTTAAATATTATAGGGTCACTGCATTTTGCAGGGTGTGTTTGTCAAGGCCTGGTTGCACACAGCATGACGCAATCCACTAGCCAAAAGGAGCAGATGACATTTGAAAGCAGACTAACGATGTACTATAAGTAGATCCTATCTTGAACGTAGCGCTAGTAACAGCACTGGATGAGGGAGTTTGCAGGCATTTCTGCACATCATTTTTGTAAAGTCAGTAAACTAACAGCAGATACAATGCAAGATGTTACTGTTAAGGTTCCCTTTATTGTCTCTTGGATTATGGTGGCTGCTGCACCGAACCAGACATTAAAACAAACATGCCATAAATTCATTGCAAGATTTCTCACCTGCATATTACATGTCCAAGGTAATGGAGTGCTCTCTCTTTCATAAGATAACACAAATTGGCTCTGAGATGTCACCGGCATTTAATATAAAAACGTTTCATTCAGCCCCGTTGAAATTATTCTGCTAATTTGGCGAGATCAAGATAAAGTCTGCTGGTTTACCCTTATTTTTTCTGCCTCCAACGCTCGTGTACGTCGATGCCAGCAGGCGGCAGTGTTGCTGTGATTTAAGCCCCTCCCCTCAAACCATGGCGCTCCTCGGGCTCCTGGTGAGACGTTCAGAGACACATCGGAAACCCCTCCATCCTCATATGTAGCCTTATAGAAATTCAGTGGTTGGCCTGCTTGTGCTTCAGCAGCGAAATTGGAGGAGCAAAATATATGTGTGCACACATATATTTTCAACTTCAAATAACAAGGACTGAACCTGAGTTGTTTCCACAGATTGTAAATGCCATGATGTTATTTACAGCGTATCGTTGACGGTAAACGCCAGGATATTCTAAGACTCCTCAAAGTTCCAACAGATAGCTGACTCCCTCTTTACCACAGATACCTCATCTTGTGTGCATATTTTAATAGATCATATTAATAACCCGGTGATCAGACCACTTGCAATTGTAAATCTAAGTCATTAGTCTAAAAAAAGAACAAACATTTAAGATACTGTATGTAGTCACCCAAGTTTTGTTATCATTTCGAAAGTTGATGGCAAGTTCGTTTTGACGTCCCACGCACGCAAATTCCCGATAGCACTTGAACGCGACACCACTTCCTCTTTTCCTCCTCCTCGGTGGGACTGAGGGGGGTTGAGCGTCGGACGGACGACAGCCCATCAACGGAGAAAAAACACCATGTGAAGAAAGGCTTTATTAAGGGGACACGAAAACAAACGGCCAAGGCGAGAAGGTCTCCGTTCGCGTTACCGCCACCGGCTCAGCGCGTTCAACGGCTCGACGGGGAGCGAACGGACAGGCTTGGAGCGGAGTAGGAGAGCTTCGCCGACGGTACGAGCCCACCGCCGCCGCCGCCGCCGCCGCCACCCGGCCGCGCGTTTCACGTTACGTCCGTGTCTGTGTCAACGTTGGGGGTGATGAGAGACTCACCCGGTGAACAGTTGTGGGGTTTCTCCCCCACCCCCCCTACGCTCGGGGCTTTAAAGGTTTAAGCCGGCGCCTTTCGCGCGTCTACGTAAAAAAAAAAAAAAAAAAAAAAAAAAAAAGTTGTTGGTTGCCAATTAGCGGCGTCTCATCCACGCGCCGTCAACTGTCAGAAGCGAGGAGGTGCGCGTGCAGGTTTGCTCCCAAACTTACGCCAGGTTACCTCGCCGTAGCGCGTGGCCCGTAGCCACTTACAGCGCACGCTATTTATTTATTTACCGAGTTCCTCTTTTCTGTTGAAGTCTCCGTCGAACATTTTTTTTTTCTTCCGCCGGAAAGAAAAGGAGGCCAAAACGAACTTTTAAGTGGCCAAACTAAGGACGTGAAATTGGCCCACCTCGAGCGGTCGGACCGGGTTCTCGCTCCACGCGCGTTGACGGCACTTCGCCGCGACTCCGTCGGCGCGCCTCGCTAAGTCGTGTCGTTTCAGCCTCCCGTGAACGTGGGGAAACACATGGCTCGCTGTTTTTGTTCCAGTGGAGCTAAAGGATGACTCTACGGCTCGGGAATGCCTGGTGGTCCGTCCTGCTGTGACTCCAGCGGTTCCCCACTTACGTCTGTTTTGATATTCAGTAGCTGGGAAATGTGGAAAATGAGGATCCGGCGAGCCCCATGATTCGTCCCATGTGATTCCGTGCGATTTCCAGACGCTCAATAGATCAGAGTGAGTAAGTGAACGGTTCTTTTATGCCCTGACAGGTCAGTTAGTCACAGAGGAGCAGGATCAGCGTGGCCCCATTTTTCTTTAGGGTGAGAAATGTTGATAAAAAAAAAAACCTTCGAATGGGCTAAAACAACAACAACAAATCCCTGAGATATGCTACTGAGGGCTGTAAGAATATGCCCAGCCTTTGCTGATGACAGTCCAGTTTACATTAAGACGGAGAATTGCCAATCAAACTGTAACAAATATGGCTCAGAGTCGCTTTAATTGGATTATACCTGATTATTTGACCGGCCAAAAGATAATACGGCAACTGTCAAACTACATTAATAAATGACCAGTTTGATTTTCAAACAAAAATAATCTTGTGGAGTCAGCTTCTGCAGGGTAACGATTTCCTTCTGTTCTCTATTTTTATATCGGTGTAAACTGCACATCTTTTGAATTTGGTCATGCGGGGCATTGAGCTCTGGGAAACTGCTCTGGACTGATCTCAACGGCTCTCGGACTTTCAGATAACACGGTTTATCGAGACGATAATCAGCATTTGATAATGATGAAAATGTTGTCCGCTGCAGTCCTCAGTCAGATCATTCCTATTAACCCCGTCTAGGTGAAGAGGTTTGCTGTGCTCTTGGATAAAATGATGACGAATGGTTTTGACGAGACAGTGGTTGGTGTCTGTTTGTATGGTGTTTGTTTATGTGTGTGCGTGTGTAAGTAAGTATTTCGGGGGACTGATATGATTTGGGGAGATCTAAAGACTTAAATACCCATATGTGCAGGTAGGGGGCTGCCCCGATCATGTACTTTTATTTGACAACCGATTTGCATACAAGTAACTTGGATTAAATATTTAACTGTCTTTGCCAGTTTAACTGCATATTTTAAGCCTTATCGAAGCTTAATAATCCAAACATACGTTATGAAGAAGGGACATTTTTTGGCATTAAGCCCATAAATAAATACATGTACATTTCTGTTTGCCTTTTTAATGAGCAAAAAAGTAGTTGTCATTTATGTTTGTTAAGCCACATATTTTTTTTCCCTTAGATTTGTTGTATTAGACTTTGACCACTACTTTTTTGCTACAAATTCGACAAATGGCCAATGTGTCACAATGTTTGTGACACGTGAATATCGGCCGATTAAAACGATAATTTATCAGTTGGGTTATACTTAAAACCGAGAAATGCCCACAGTTCTGATGTTTCTGGCTGTGCAACTAAATCCACGATAATGTCCAGATAAGCATCAAAGAGTAACAATCAACAGTGAGCAAGCCATTTCTCTACCAGAAGCACAACCAGATTCTATCACTAAGTGAGCGCTGTAGAACATCAGATGGTGGAGACTTTTTTTTTTCCATCCATCTGCTTTTTAAAATGATTATGACAGTTATCCAAAAATAATAATGGTTAGCACAAATAATGGCAACCAGTCACTAATAATTGTGACAGGCCTATTTTCATGGAGGGTGTGTGTTTGGCTTTAATTGACCTCTCTGGGGCTTTTTTTTTTTTTTTTTTTGCAGGTTTGTAGTTTTAAAAACTTTTTAAGAGGCCTTGTTCATATCATATTATGAGTCATACAGACATCATCTGAACATGCCAGAGTTTAAAAGTGCTGATGTTTTGTTTATAAGGAAATTTAGTAGTAGGAGGTGATGTCCTTGCAGTGGCACAAAGTTTATGGTTTTAAGAAAAGTGCCACTGAAGCCTTTTTTTCTGCAGAGTCATTTCCTGAGCTCTTTGTTTGTACGTGCAGGTGTGTGTTCGTATGACCATTGCATGTGTGTGTGTGTGTCTCAGTGTGTGTTCATGGCCGCAGCACATTCTCCATTTGGGTGACATGAAGGGGGCTGAGAGATCTGGCCTGGTCAGCAACCCTTCCGTACCGTAATTGGCGCCATCTGTTTTTACTGCTTTAACAGTCTCAGGAATGTTGAGATCCGTTATTCACGGCGCTCCTTGTCACTGTGAACACGAGCGGCCAGTGTGACTCAAGTCACACACCAGCCAGGGAGCAATTTGACAGTTTCTGGGGAAATGCAGTAGTCCATTTCAGACTTCCAGGATTATCAGCCGGAGATCTGTGAGTCAGACGCTTGGTACTTATTCGCTTTTTCCCTCTGGCTGCCTTCTTTTTTCCCCTACTGTTTTTACTCCCTTTCATGTGTTTTTTTTTTATTGTCTTCTTCCTTCTTCTTGACCTCTTTTTCATTTATGTTTTGCTACATTATTTTGCTGATCTACCAGTGTCTGCCTTATGTTTACAGAAAATACCAATGCATTAAACAGTGCGTCAAGTACTTTAACTTAGTCCAGATTTTTATCCAGAAGGATATGAAACTCAAAATCTGAAGCTTAAATCTAATCACCATCTTCAATGTCTGCGGCCCCCCAGTGACTTCATTGTTCAAACACACATTGTTGAATGTTTATTTTCCTTGATTTCTACTCCCGGTAACCTCTTTCATGCATTTCTCCCCTCAGATAGCAGACGCAAATACCATGCCGACTAATGATGGCACTAGCCGCTTCCCAGTCTTTGTGGTTCCGCACCACGGCAACTACCAGAAGGCTCCAGGTTATGTTCCCGGGCGAGTGGCTCCAGTTCGCTCGCCGCCACCTGCCCGAACTCCACCGCCTCCGCCGATAAAACCTTGCACTCCGCCACAGCAGCAGCAAGCCACGTTCAGCCTGTCGGAAGAGAAACAGCGCAGGGAGCATGCTCAGAGCCTCCAGCAAAGAAAGAACACACTGATCTGCTTTGGCGTGTTGATGGGTTCTTTCTTCCTCACCCTCATACTTATCCTTTGTCTTACAAGTGGTGAAATTTTAGACGGTGAGTGTTACAAATCTTCAGTCGTAATTCCTAAAATTTCCCAAATTTCCAAATTTAAAATTTTGTTTCATGTCACAAAACATAGCCTGTGTTGATCGACAAGCTGCAAAATTACTTTGGCATGTTGCACACGTCTTTTTCAACGATAGTCTGTATGCATCCATATGTGGGACATCTCTCTCTAAACATTTGCCCTCTCATTTATTACTGACATATTTCCAGAGAATTGTCCAGATCACAACCCATCCCTGAGTAGCTGGAAGCCAGGCCACCAACCGGAGAAGGCTGTCGTTGTCAGGAGGGGAGACCTGTTTAGATTAGAGGCTTCTGCCACTTTTCATTCACTGACCATCCAGTCTGGAGGTACGCTCGGGAAGGTGCCTGGAATGTAACACAGCATTTTGAATTGGCACATTGATGAATTCACATCTTTGACATCTCAAGTTCTGTTTGATCGTCATGTGGATGTACCATGAAATATAGCATGCAAGCACTCACATTTTTATCATCTCTCACAGGCCAGGTAGTTTTTGCAGATAATGCTGACGGCTCCAAAAACATAACCTTGAGAACACGACATATCCTCATAGAAGATGGTGGAGCCTTTCACATTGGTGCACCCAAATGTCGCTACCGGTCTCATGCCACTATTGCGCTTATTGGCCGCTCTTACGACAAGGAGGTCCCAGAAGTGCCTGGTCTGGGGCGCAAGTTCATTGGTGTGATGAGCGGTGGAATGCTGGAGCTGCATGGCACTGAAAGAGTGTCCTGGTCCCTGCTAACCCGAAGCATCCCGGCCTCGGGCCTGGCCACAGGGGGTTATGCCTTCCAACGGAACTTCAGTCGAGGCATCAACCTGCGCGTGGTGGACCAAGACACAGCCGCTGTGCTGCTCTCCGAACGCTACGACACTCATGGTTCCCAAAATGACAGTCAACGTCTCACACAGCTGCTTCGATCCCTGCCGACGGGTCGCATTGTCACCCTGGCTGTGGGAGACTCAGCTGTTAAAAGTCTCCTCGATGAAACCAAGAAGGCGATTGAAGAGAAGCTCGGCAGCCGCTTTGTCCATGATCTCCAATACAGGTAAATGGCATTAAAAATGTATGAATACCAGAGATATATGACGGACTTGCATGTATTTCACACAGGCTTGTCTTCATGGTTATAAAATGGAACGCACTTTGACACCCAGGTATGTACTGTTCAACCTGCGTGTGTGAGTTCATGTTCTTAAATGTTAAAATATGTAAGTGAGTGCATGATTGTGCCAGTTCTTGCAGGATGTGTATAGATTCTCCATGATGTTTTGTCTGCTGCAAGTCTTTGAGTGTTTTATTTGTGATCTCCAGGGGCCGATAAAGAACGTCAATGTGTTTTCGTTTAACCACCAAAGTCAGGCCCCCCTCACCTTTGACACCTGAATACTTGGACCAACAATAATCACATGCTGGTTCCTGGACCATCCGATCTGGAATAATGTCCTCTTTTATGCCTTTTCATCTGGGATTCACTCTTGAATCAGTCCTGGGTATTCCTTTTCCTGTTTCCCCTGTGTTTCCACTGTATCATGCTCTGCCAGTAAGGGAAGCCTGCGCCGGATAATGGGGTTATGGTCTGAAAGTTTCCAGGATATGTGCAAAATGTGGCTTTTCAGGAGATTTTATGGTCATCATGCTTGTTCTGTGATAAGACAAACACAAAAAATGTTGACATTGGGTGTAGTCCTCTCCGTTTCTTTATTCCTATTTAGTGAAAAAATAAGAATGTCACTACATGACATATTTTCTGTAAACGTCACTCAAACTCAGGTCTGAACCTTCAATGGAAAATTTAAGTTTAGTATTTTACTCGAGTTATTTCTAATTTGGCCTGGTTTGGTGCGTAGTTGGCAGAAACGCCAAGTGCTACGCCAGATTCTCCAGTGTCACATTTCATTTTCTGGGGGTGGCGCCAGGGCAGCGCAAAGGCTTTCAAACAAATCCACTCAAATCCACAGCAGCGTAGTTGAAATGCCATGTTCAGAGGTGTTTGTGTGCAACAATAAGGTGCACATAAGGTGTGTGTGTGGGTACGGGTCACGTAATGCTTTCAACATTTGATGGAGTGGGGGATTTTCTTTTACCTTAGCTGTCAGTGGATTTGTCAGTAGTTGGAGGAAACGTGCATCACAAATTTATTAGACACCATGCAGTTTAAAGTCTTGTTAAAGTCATACTATGTTAGGCCGAGTGTTTCTAAGACAGAAAAAAGAGAAAAAAGCATGTAAAACATGTCAAGGTGTTACATAGGGAAAACAGCAGGGAATGTGGCTGAAACATTCTTGGAAACCAATTACTATTCAACTTTTTTTTTTTTTTTTCCGTCAGTCTCAAACCTATTTGGACCTTCAACTCATGCTAAAGTTAAAATAAACATCAACAAACCAGCGCATGACACAGACATCTTTCAATTTTCCAAAGGTTCATCTCCTTCCTGGCACTGAGAACTTTGGCCTCTTCCTGACGCCTCTCGACCTTTCAGGAGAATACTCACACCCACGTAAACACACTCTCTTTCTGGTCTGCAGTGAATTCACTTCAAGGCCTCTACACATTCACTGTTTCTGGTCGAACAATGAAGTTGTTAAAAGGCTGATGAACATCAGCTTGGGGATGTGTTTAAAGGGGAAAAAAAAAATTAACTGTGTCATGCCTCCAATTTTTTCCTCCTTGATTTTCTTTTTCTTTTTCCCCCAGCGGGAAGATCCTCAGAACACCACACGTTGGGGCTGTAGTGACACAACAGATTTGGTGTCCAGGTGGATCCGGTTTGCGTAACTGTGGGTTGCTTTAGTGACGTGAAACGGGCTCTTTGATCTGAACGAGGATGTGTTGAGGCTATGATTATGCCAGCGGGAGCCGTTATTATAACCAGGGACAAGCATTTATAGAGACTTAGCTGGACTTGATCACAAACAGCTACTACTGGCTCAGGGAGATTTCGTGGGTAAGAATTCTTGACTCTGAAATCAGTCTGGTGTTTAAGATTTATTTATGTAAGCATTTGTATGATGTCAAATATGGCATCTAATTAGGTGTTACTGAAGTGTGAGGGTAAATTTGGGAGATTGGCCCTGGCCTTGAAGACCCTGCACATGGAATGATCCAAGAGGTGTCTAAGTGGAAAGAGCAGACTTTTGTGGAGAATTATTATTATGTCTTATTAATCAGAAGATGTTTGACTTGAGAGCCATCGTTGTTCCGCCATGTGGATGCCAAATTGTCAGCAGTGAAGGTGATTTTAATGGTGTTGCGATGCAAGCTATTACCATCAGAGCTGCGTGCTATTCAGAGTTCTCCTCTTATGCAATGTCTTGACTGTACATAAAGTGAAGGCTTACAAGTGGTTCTATTGAAGAGGTGCCCCAGGGTCATATTGGTGAGGGGCAGTTTGTGTTGATGAAGTGCTGATGTGTTCATACAATGGCGATGGGGGTAAAAAGTATTATTGTGTTCAAAGGCTTAATGCTTGTTTGTTTGTCAGCTCATGTAAAAGGATAAAAAAAAGAAGAAGTCACGACATTTGAAGTTGCTAGAGCTGCGAGTTGCAGCACAAGCACAGTATCTTGTTTTGGGCCTTATGCCTCAAACCTACACCCAATCCCTTTCGCCATCCACACCCTCAGCCTCTCCTTATTTATAATTGTAATTTCATTTTAATATGATTTTATTGACATTCTTGCCTCGTAAGATAGTGTGCAATTGAGAAGGAAGGAGGAACAAAATGGAACAAAATGAAAAGCTGGATTTGAATCAAGTCAAGCATCACTCCTCTGAGCCACATTAACATCCTCTCTGAAATCCCCTGCTCTCGTATTTAAGCAATCCCTTAACTTTTCTGATGTCTGATCTTGCTCTGCTGTTCAGTCAACCTGTTCGCCCCTCACATGTTGTCACGTTTCAGGATCACCAAAGCTTTTGTTCTACCTTCAACGTATTTCAGTGGTCACTACTTTGACATCATATATTGTGTCTATCAGTTATGATTTTTAAAATCTCTAGAGCTCTGTCTGATCGACATGTGCAACTTATTACCTGTTATACAGCCAAACCGACTAAGCACATGAGTTGCGCAGTAAAACAGTAAAACTCAGAGAAACTTTGTTTTGTCGTCCAGGTCCCACCCTGTTTCTCAATGACTGTTCCATCTGTAAGATGTTAAAGAGATGAGACTTGTCCGCCAACAGAACATTTTGCCACTGCATTTACCAAAATGTTAATTGATAATTTCATTGGAGAAGATTGTTTATTGCAATTTTTTTGTCATGTACAAAGCAAAATAATATTAATGGCACTGACAGTGAGGAGTTGCACTGATGTAAAACGGTTGCATTCCTACTGTTATAAAAAATATCATCAACCCGATGATGCAATGGCCTGAGTTTAGCTTATTTCTGCATGGTTATGTGTGTTTGTTTTTGCACTGAGGTTTAAACACAAAGGTGATTCAAACTCACTTTTGCTGTGTGGCAGCTAGAAGATTACAGATGTATCATAATAATGTGCCAATGAGAAGTGATGAATGAGTCTACAGTGGGAGCTTCAGCTCAGAGTTCCATATGTGTTGATATTGCATTCAAAGGCCATTTGCAGTTGTCTGACAAGGATGCATGTGATGTCTGAAGTGTACCACTTTTCATCCCTCTGGTCTCTGCAGGCAGGCATGGGCTTTGGTCTCTGTCGTGGACGGTGGCAACACATCGTGTTCTGAGGATGTGAGGGAACATGAAAACCACGACACCGGCGGGAGAGCCCTGGCAAGACGGAACTTCACCACCGTGAATGGAGTGAGCTTCTCGGTCACGGCCTACAGCGAGTGGAAGAATGGTGAGAAAAACTTAATGACGGAGTTCACCCAGAGCATGTAATTTTCTGCGTTGACAACCTTTCAAGGCGGCATAGTTATCAGTCTTTTTTTTAAAATGCAGGGTTTTTTTGCTCTCTGTCAGTTTGTGTCTGCAGTTAGACCACAAACAGACTAGTTGTGATGAAATGGACTTCTAGCTTCTCTGGTTTTAGCGTAAGGAGTTCGGCAGAAGGTGACAGTGTGAGGAATGAGGTTTACTACACACCAACTGCCTGACTGAGCAATCATATGAACATGAAAGACATTCTATTGCCTATGTTTTTATGGCCTTGTCGTTATGACATATACCGAATCTTCAGGCAGATGTAAATGTTTTGTTAGTCTGTTTGGTTTCGGGTGAAGTACCAGCGCACCTTTTTCTTTATTCATTGTGACCTAAAATGCCCACGCCTTGTAAAGCACATTAGAACAACTGTTTCACTGAGGAATATAAGTGGGACAAAGTTATGTAAAGAAAATGGAAGAAGTATATGAATTACTATTTAGTTTTCCTCATATTCCGCTCTCTGCTATCCATTTGTCTCCCAATGTAGAATAAACACCAGTGTAGTAAGATTTTTCCACCCGAAGTATGAAAATACAAATTGGTGTAAATTGGTGTTAATTTGAGGGTCCTTGTGCCATCTCTCCCTGCTATCATTGGAAGAACTGCCTGAATTTGCGTGTGAATAATTATAGTTTATACATTTTTGTGAGATGATAGATATATTATTAAATTTTATTCATAATAATTTTATGATTGTACTTAACTACTCTTTGTGCTCGTACCCTTAAATTGTCGCCAGGGGATAGATAAAGTTATTTGAAATATTATTTAATTGGTTGTCTTTAACACCTGAAATTTGTTATATTAATTAAAGATATTAAAAGAGCTTCAGGCTTTTTTTTTGTTGTGTGATGATGTATGTTGCTACAAATGTTCTTGTCTCTCATGTATCTTTTTAAATTGACTGTTATTTAATGCCATGCCCTCCTAGGTTTCTCCATCTCTGGCTTCCAAGTGGATGCTGTCGACCAGGTGGTGCTGAACTTGCAGGATAAAGTGCGGCGGACATGGCACCCTGGGAATCAGATTGTCGTTGCCAGTACAGATTACTCCATGCACCAAGCTGAAGAGTTTACCCTGCTGCCATGCCCTCACTGCACCGATTGGCAGGTCAAAATACAAGGTGAGAGGGTGTGCATTTGTGTGATTTTGACCCACTCCCATCATGTGTGTGGTGTTCAGTCTGACCCATGGCTTGTGCTGCAGTTATGCAGAGGATGTGCTAAATGCTTACTGACATATTATTATTAACAAGTGTGTCGGAAAGTGTATGTTATTGTGCCAAAAGTGGCAGAAGCCAAAGCTACACTAATTCTTTGCAACTGCACAGTGACATGAGAAGAGGATGTAGTAGTGCCACTAATTACACGGTCCGGTGGGAACTCTCATATTATGCTAATTCCCTGTTCGGCTGTTGAGGTGATGTAAAGTTATTGGGGGAGGTCAGGAAAAGATACTCAGCTTTATGTTTTGAAGGTAACTTCATCTTGTCATAAGTAACGATCTTTCTACATTTGTGTCCATGGCCACTACTTGTTCCTTTTCTCCCCATATTTCAGTGTCTGTTGGTCTTTGTCCGTCCCTATCAGACATTTTTCCTTAAGTCATTACTCAATTGTCAGCAAAAGCCAACTCCCTTCCTGGAGAGAATGATTTGCTGTTGTGAGTGTGCCTAGTTTTGTGTCGCTCCTTTGAGCAGCTGGAGCACTGCTCCATGTTATCGTTGGCAGCTAAACCACTGGTACTTTCGGTACTTTCCATATCATAGAAGAGGAGATCATTTTGTGTTTCATATGTATTTAGATACTGTATGACTTTAGATACTCCAAGTATCTGTTATTTATTTTGTTGGTCTTGAGATTTGGCCTTTTTATTCATGTTTCAGTGAGTGCTGCTGGGTATACTCACCGTGTTTGAGAGATGATGGCACATCGGTTTCAGATATCCAACTTTTTGATTGATTTTGTTCTAAATTGTGCTACATATTTGCTTTAACATTTTCCTAGAATCCTTTTAATTTAATTTGTTTTATGCTAATCAAGTTTGAAGGTAAATAAATTAAATTCCCTCTTTGCTGCTGGTTTCTCTCCCCTGTGTTCCCTAGTTAAACTTTTCCATTTATGTTCATTTGTTAAGTTGAAACCTGGTAATTTGTGTGCAGTATGATTTTAGTAAAAATAATGACTTTCACCAGTCTCGTATTTTATACGGTTGTGTACCATAATTTGAAGCTTTAACTGAGGAATTCACCTGTCTTGTGTTGCCCAGGGAGGCCTCTTTATAACCATGTTGGAGAGATCATAGATGGCGTCGACATGCGTGCTGAAGTGGCTCTGCTCTCCAGAAACATTCTCATTTATGGAGAAATGGAAAACTCCTGCTATGGAAACATGTGCCAGTTCTACAGCCATGACACCTACGGAGGCCATATCAAGGTGCACAGTTTAATAGCAAAGGATCATGTTCAGACTGCGTGGTTTATGCTGATGTATATGCCTGAATGTGTCGGCATGGAATTACATTCTCAGTAAAAGTCACAGTCTGAGGCAACAGTTTCCAAACTGCAGACAGAGCAAGTTTGCGTTCAGTCTATATTTGCATGCTATGCTACGCTAAGTCTGAGGGACTATTCATGTTCATCTGCCCCTCATTACCTACTATATACTATTTCTCTCACTCCTCTTCTTTAGCCTTTACAGGTCAAGTTAGTTTATGTCTCATACTCAATCTTTCGATGATAAACAGTAGAGATGCGCGGCTGGGCTCTGGTGTCACCCGAA